>CAUYSK010034201.1:0-157767 GCA_963575035.1 Avahi laniger
TGCCTGTAGTCCCAGCTACTTGGGAGGCTGAGGCAGAAGGATCACATGAGCCCAGGAGTTTGAGGTTGCTGTGAGCTAGGCTGATGCCACGGCACTCTAGCTCGGGCAACAGAAGGAGACTCTGTCTAAGAAAAAAAATATATATATATATGTGTGTGTGTGTGTGTGTGTGTGTGTATGTATAGAAACACACATTTAAAAAAAACAAATAGAAAATTTCTATGAAATTGAATGCAAGTTGTGACCAATACTGCTGCAAAAATACTTGATGTGGAAGAGGTAAATTTGTCCAAATAACCCTCTGCACGCCTCTAGAGCTCTGTTTCTCTGCTCCCCTTTACAGAAGAATTCTTTGGAAAAGTTGCCTGTACTGGCTTCTCTATTTCCTTTTCTTTTAGTCTTTTTTGGACCTAATTCGAACAGGCTTTCGATCGTACCACTCCACTGAACCTGCCCTTTTCAAGACCAAGGATGGCCCCTTCTCAGTCCTCACTTCACCTGACCTATCATTTGACATTGGCCTTCATTCCCCATCCCATGAAACACCTCACCTCATTGCCCAGGCACCACACTCTCCTCTACGTTCTGCCCCACACTTCCTCCAATATTCCAGACAGGCCCATTTCAGGGTCCTGGGAAAAAGTGATTAGTTGTAGCTAGTTATTGATCCCTTTGTCTAGATTGCTCTTCCTCTGGCATCCATATGGCATTTTCCCTCAGCATGGCCAGGAAAGCCTTTCCTAATCACCCTACTTACAATAATACATCTTCCTCCTACCAACTCTACCTATTTCTTCTTGTCTTCCAAAGCTTTAATATCATCTAACATTCTACATATGTTACGTGGTTCTTTCTGTCTGACCGCACTAGCATGTACATTCCATGAAGGAAAGAATTTTTATCTGTTTTTCTCACAACTGAATCTCTAGCAACTAAAACATCAGTTTAGTGACCGGTAGAGCAAACATTCAGTATTTGGGGAATGAGTGAATAACAAACTATCCTCATCTCAGCTAAAAGTTCAGGTTACCTTTAGCCCTTTATAGGATTTTAGAAGGTTTTTCTTAATAACTTGACAGAAGATGAGAAGTCTTTTACATGTAAAAATTAATTTCTAAGATTTTTCTTATAACTAGATAAGAGGTTTTATGCTGGTAATATTTAAAACAGTTTTCAGAAAATTATAATATCTATGAATATCCCATTTATCATCATTTATCCTCACTTTTGTTTGCATGTGTGAGAATTATTTTTTGGGGGTATATTTTATTGTAATTGTAGTTTAAAAAATATTTCTTTGTTTCAAGGCACCTTGGATAATGTCTAGAAGGCCTCCATTACAATGGCCCAATAAGGGGATAGTGGAATTTATTAATTATCAGGCTCGATATCAAGATGATCTTGGTTTAGCATTACAAGATATCACTCTCAAGACTCGTGAGGAAGAGAAGGTACCATACATATATTTCATATATTTCATTTTCCCTTTTATCTGAATACATTCATTGTTAAGTACAATATGATATTGAATGTAAGGTAGTTTTTTCTTAAAAATTTCATATAAAAGTAATAATATGTGGTTGGTGATTAGAGAATAAGTTTCCCCTTTATAAAGAAAGAAATTATTTTAAATTGCTTATACACTATCGTGAAACATAACTTTAGTGTACATTATTTTTACTTCCTCTATAAAGCGATTTATAACAATAAGTAAAATAGTCATCTACAAAACAGTAAATCCATATTATGAATTATTTGTATAGTCAATGACATTATGTTTTCCAAGCCTATTAGAGAGATGAAAAGATGCTTGAAATGTAATTTAGTTAATACAAGCAACCTACAAAACTGTTGATAGTATGATCCCAGTTTTACATTTTTAAAAAAGCAAACGTAGACATTAGCACATATATTTTGGGAACATAAATATAGGGAGAACAAATGAAATCATTTTGTAATTTTGATTATCCCAATTGATTCAACAGATTCTTGTTTCTTTATTTTTCTCTGATGTATTTGACAGATTTAAAATTTTATATTAAGACAAGCCAATGACCTTAATGTTCTCTTTGCCTAATGTTCTTATTAACACTAACACATGAATCAGCAACCAGAAGAGATTGCTTTGGTTCTCATGGTCAAAGGGACATGTTTAATTACTGGAATGTTTATAATAAGCCAATTATTTTGGCCAGGAGTCAAATCCTTAAACATTATCTGTGGCCATCCACAATAGTTTTAATGCTAAGTTGTTTGGACACACCAGGGAAATTTACAGGCATTTCTTTGGATTTTCTGGCCTATTTGGCAAAAGGTTCCAGTCCCTTATATTTGTTTGTTTGCTTGTTTGTTTGGGGGAAAGGAGGGTAGAGAAAAACCTCATTTTTTGCAAGTTCCAGTAAAACCATTTCATCATCAGCGCCTCCTTTGCCCTTGCCTTTATTGGCTGGTTCAGAGGTGGTTCAGGAATGATCTGCTTTTCCTCAGGCTGCGGGCGTTCTCTAGTTAGGCAGTAACTAATTGACTGCAAGTAGAAGGAGAACACATATTAGTCAGAGCCTCTCCAGTGAGTAAAGAGTATCTGAATAAAGACTGATCCTTAGAAGTCACATTACATCTTCCATGCCACTCAATATTAGTGTAGTTGGAAAATTAGATCCCACTCACATGGCACCTATGGTATCTATAGTCAGTGCACAGGCCCTGTTCCCTTACAGAAAGTATGCTGTGAACTGTTTAGGATCATTTCGTTACAGATTGGAATTGTTGGAAGGACTGGGGCAGGCAAATCAACACTATCAAATTGCTTATTTAGAATTTTGGAGAGATCAGGAGGCAAAATCATCATTGACGGAATCGATATATCCACTATTGGACTTCATGACCTTCGTGGCAAACTTAATATCATTCCACAGGTAAAGTGTTTTGCCAGTAGTCTTTCTTAACTCGTTCCAAGTGAACTTTTTTTTCTTTTTTTTTTTAAATTTTTTTTCTTCCAAGTATATAAATTTATTTTTAGAAGCCAGATCATTTAAAATGTGTTCTGAAAAACTGCGACATGATTGAACCCTATTTAAACACTCTTATTGTGAAGCATTCTTTCTAAGAGTGTTTACCTATTTGAAAAACTGGTACCTCTCTTTGAAAAAATTTTCTTCCTAATAGTAAGTACAAATAAAATTCAAATGAATAGATCAGACTGAAACTTACTGGTATTTTGTGGAAGAAAAAAATTATGAAGTCTTTGCTTAGCCGGTAGTTTGAGTGTAGTTTGAGTATTTTGACTTCAAGTTTAGAAACATTAAAAAAAAGAACCATAATTGAGTTAGATTTCTTTTCTCAAGTCCTTTTGAATTTTTTTTTTTTTTTGGTCTATGAAATCAAAGGAACTTGAACATCAACAAACATGCAAATTGGCTCAAGACTATGATGCCTGTAAAATCAAATATGATTTATTCAGTTGAGTTTGAAAGAATAAAGATATTTTCCGACCATTTACTAAATATTTTTGTGCTATCTTCTAAAAATATCTTAAAATACTAAAATCTCAGTCAAATTGTTTAAACATATATTTGTATTAGAGGATTTACTTCAAAACAAATTTGAAGTGGTGAATAGTGGCTCACACGTGTATTCCCAGCACTTTGGGAGACCGAAGTTGAAGGATTGCTTGAGGCTGGAAGTTAGAGACCAACCTGAGCTACATAGCAAGATCCTGTGTCTACAAAAAGTAAAAAAAGTTAGCTGGGCACAGTTGTGCATGCCTGTAGGCCCAGCTCCCCAGATGGCTTGAGGCAGGAAGATCGCTTGAGCCCAGGAGTTTGAGGTTGCAGTGAGCTATGATGATAACACTGCTTTCTAGTCCAGGAAACAGAGTGAGACCCTGTCGGGGATGGGGGAAAAATTGGGTAAAATATAGAATTCTGGCAGGAAAAAAAACTTACTGGAAAAAAGAGACATCAGTCATTCCTCTCTTATAAATAAATGCAGGTATAATAAAATATAGTTTCACCAGGCATCTTGTTGTAGTAGAAATAAAATGGTCTTAGTCTGCTTTGAATTCTACTCAACAACTTATCTTCTGTGTGGTCTTGAACAAGTGTTCTTTGGAACCTCCAGTTCACTCTGTGTCAGTTAGGAATATTAACCTCTATCTTTCTGAGTGGTATGCTGAGTGATAACATTATATACATACTAAATTTTATATTTATTATGTTATATATCATATCTCTGAATATATGGCAGTTGTCATCATTATTGTTGTGGTTGTTGATATTATTATAATTAATAGGAGGAGGAGAAAGAGAATCAGGAGACTTATGATTTAAGATGAATTATAATTTATTTTGATTCTCTTCTATTTTTGTTTTAAATATAAAATAAATTTGATAACTCTATTAGGTTTGATCATTTTGCCTTTTCCTTATTTATTTTATGAGTCTGATTTTTTTAAATGTGTGTGTGCCTCAGTTGACAGTAAGATTACAGGGGACTATTTTATTCCCTAGGACCCTGTTTTATTTTCTGGAACCCTTCGAATGAACTTGGATCCCCTAAACAACTATTCTGATAGTGAGCTGTGGGAGGCGCTGGAATTGTGTCACTTAAAAGAGTTTGTGCAGTCCCTTCCTGAGAAGCTGCTGCATAAGATTTCAGAGGGTGGTGAGAACCTCAGGTAGGCTGCTAAGAACAGAGCTTGCCCTGGTCATTCATTCTGAGCTCTTTAGAAATTGTCCTCAAAGGGAAATAGCCACCAGGGAGCTTGTTTGGTCTGTTTAAAGCACATCATTGCTGATTCTGTCTAGGGAAGAGGAACGAGGAATAAAATGGTAGCCATTGGCTTGGGAACTATATTGGAAAGAGAAGGGAAGGGGAGGGGAGGGGAAGGGAGGAGAAGGGAGGGAAAAAGAAAAGAAGAAAAAAGAAAAGAAAAGAAAAGAAAAGAAAAGAAAAGAAAAGAAAAGAAAAGAAAAGAAAAGAAAAGAAAAGAAAAACGAAACAGGCAAGCTCAGGGTGTTGTGGAAACACAAGAAAGAACCATATGGGGCGGGGGCTGGGGCTGTCAGGAGGCCACCCAGAAGTCGAATTCTAGTTGAGACTTGAGGAGGAGTAGGATCCAGCCTGGTGGGAAAGAAGCATGTTGCAAGTAGACACAAGTCCACGGCAACAAGGCTTATTCACAGGGCAGGGTAGGTATGACGAGAGATGGAATCCGAGTCATACACTGACACCAGGCCATGAAGGTTGGAGATACCAAGATAACAAACTTGAACTTTATTTTGAGGGAAATTGGAATCAATTGAATAATTTAAAGGGGAGAGTATCACAATCCAATCTCCACTTTGGGACGAAGATTCTGACTGTTATATGGAGATTGGTTAGTGTCTGTTAGTGTCTCTTATTTCACGTGACTAGGAGCCACCCTGTGAGCCTGAATGCTTAATTTCGATTTAAAGAATGGATAGATTCAAAGCGGGCACAGTACAGCTGTTCCTCTACGTGGTTGCTGTGCAATCACTCTGAACCTCAGCTGGTTTCCTCTGTACAGGGAGAATAAGAATATTTCATACTTTCTAGCATTATTGTGGAAACAATTGAGATAATGCTATGCAAAAACCTTATAATAAAGCCCAAAATACATAGAAATTGCTCAGTGAATTGCCACTATTTTTATTATCATTATTATGATGGGTGGTATTGCAAGAGTACTCCCAGGCATTCTATTATGTACGTTATGCAGATATTGAGACTGCACGTGAGAGCAAGAGAGGGAGATAGCATGAGAAAGAGAGCAAAGGAAAGAGCCAGAGTGAGAGAGAAACATTTATCTGTATCAGAGAATGGGGGGGATTTTATTTAAACCGATATGAAGAACTTTACAGACAGTATCATAAATAAAGATTATTTTTACAGTTAGCAAAATGCAGCAATCTCTGGGGTGGAATGAAGCAGCTGCTTACCAGAGCACAGTCTCTCTGCAGGGGGAAAAGAGTATTTTAGTCAACCAAAACCATAGATACTGGTGTTAATCAAAACATGTTTCAGGTAAAGATGATGATAATGTGTGTTTTTACAGCATTAATTAAGAAAGCAAACTATTATCTGGAGGCAAATTAAAATGAGAAAACTGTTCGATTAAAACTTCTATGGAGCAACCATTATCCATAACTAGTCTCATAGAAACGAAGAGAAAATAAAGGATAAGAGAAAAGCAAATCATATATACCCACAGGGATGTAAGTTTGCATAGTTTTATGATTTTCACTAATGAGAGAATAGCCACTTGGTTTTTATAAGGCACATTGGGAAAGCATATTGATAATTCAAGCTGCTTCTCACTCCCTAAAGAATCTAACAAATATTATTTAGGTATAACAAGACATCTTTAAGAAGTAAATGGCTTTAGTCAAAATATTATAGAAACCTCTTTCTTCTTGCTGTGGTTTGAATATCCTTTCCAAAACTCATGTTGAAATGTAATCCCCAATGTGGCAGTATTGAGAGCTGAGGCTTCTAAGAGGTGATTCCATCATGAGGGCTCTGCCTTCATGAATGGATTAATACATTTATGGATGAATGGATTCATGGGTTACCCATGGGAGGGGAACTGGTAGCTTTATAAGAAGAGGAGGAGAGACCTGAAATAGCACAGTTAGCACACTCAGCCCCCTCCTCCATGATGCCCTGCATTACTCCGGGACTCTGCAGGGGGTCCTCACCAGCAAGAAGTCTCTCACCTGGTGCAGCCCCTCAATCTGGGATTTCTCAGCCTCCATAACTGCAAGAAATAAATTTCTTTTCTTTAAAAATTACCCAGTTCCAGGTATTTTGTTATAAACAACAGAAAACCAATTAAGACACTTCGTTTTCTAAATGTTTTTCTGCATTCCTGTTTATACCACAACCACGATATAGGCCTTATGAGTAGGTGATGAGACTTGCCTCTCTCTGTGAAATGCCCAGAGACCAATGTAGACACTAGCTGGTCTTATTTTAAAAAAAAAAGTAGAGAGGTGACATGTGGAGGTGACATGTGGATTCAGAACATGTCACAAAGCCTGCAGATATGTCCATAAGCACAACTGGAATTTCCCTATTTGGGTGGGTTATGCATTGGCCATCTAGGAATTTATTTTTTAATAATTAAAGTGCAACAATTAATTGTTCCTAAAAGAAAAGACAATAATAAACTCCACGGGGCAACTGAATTAATTAGATTCCTTCACTGCCAAAAAGACTGAGGGTGATAGTGGGCAAATAAGCAAAGGGAGAAATTTAGATAGAGGAAAGGCCTGGAAATAGAAAATCCGATCTTTGGGAAAGAGGCCCTGTTGCCTCCTTACCTATACAGGTAGAGGTACCTAATCAGGCTCTTATGAAGCATGATTGAGGAGGAAAGCTGAGAGCAGGCAAACAGACAGCTTGTTCCTGGCCTATGCCTGTTGAAGGATTGCATACAAGCAACTGGAATTGAGACTTGGGAGGAAAGTTTTCAATTCAGACATCCCAAAGGGACTCTCAATCTGCTCATTAATGCCTGATTTACTCATTCTTTCTGATCTCTTGTCTTGCTAAAGAAATTTGTCTTTGCTCCCTTCATATTATTCTTGACCCCCCAAAAGAAACTCTTCAATTATTATTAATACCCATAATAATTTTTTGCTAACTCCTACATATTTCATTTAAATTTCTCCTTGACTTTAATCCTTCTCTGTTTCCATTTTGATTGATATTTTCTCCGGGGATCCCATCAGAATAGATGTCAGAGGTGGTCACCATCTTCGCCAGGAATAATCTAACTTTGAATTTCTCTCATCTTTTTAAACAAACTCAATTGGCCAAGTCCTTTGCAAACTGATTTCCACCATCCTCCTGTAAATGCTACAGGAGGATGGTGGATCATTGTACATTTACAAATATAAATGAAGAAATAAACAAAGAATCTAGGAGTATATTCCAGCTCTACTTGGTGACTTTCTGCTGGTTAGAAAAAGAACAAGGCTTCCGGTTTCTCGGGTACTTGTCTCAACTAATACACATAACTCCATGAATACATAATGCAGATGAAAACAATAGGAAGACGGGTCAAGGTGGCCACAATTTCTTCTCCACATTTTGACACTTAGACCGGGCATGGATCCACCTGCACCACCATGTGTCTGTACAGGAAGAACTGAGAACCTCTTTTCCTTGACCTCCCTGGGATTTTTACATTGGATGGGGTTGAGTTGAAAGCAACAGCTGGTTTGCAGATGTGCTTAATTTACCCACATCTAACCAGCCTGAGCAGTTGTACAGACATCTTTGAATGTGTACCCAATTCCATGTGATCAATCAACAGCCTTTGGTATGTTTCGATGGCTCAGGGATATATGGAAATGGGCTGATGGAAACAGACCGAGATGGATTTTGGATACAGTGAGGGTAAAGTGAGGGTTCAAGACTGGGTGAGTATCCGGCATCAAACTGGAAGGATAATAGAAGATAGGTTGGTCCCAGAACATAGGCTTAGAGTACAATTTTGCAAACACGTGCTTATGAAGCAGTAATTGCATCGAAAGAGGATGAGGCAAGACCAAGCTGACATGTCTGGAAATTGCTATGAACCAAGAATCATATAACACAGGAGGCAAAGTTATACACCTAACGATCACCAGAGAATAAACAGTCTTTTTAATATATGCACATATTTTACTTTATATTGCCTTACAGTATACAAGACAAGAAAATCCAGCCCTCAGACACACATAATGTTTATCTTTTCTGGAATCCTATTGCCCAAACTAGACATGGAAATGCTCAGTAGACTGAAAGCTGAAAAAAGAGTATTTGAAACAGGCTGCTTTCAGTTTTTATGTACTTTAGGATTTGGAATCAAGTTACCAGAAAGGGATAATTTTTGCCCTTTCGAACTAATCAAACTAAAACATATCCAGAAGGGATTTGGAGTGCTGGTAAAGAATAGTGCTGGATAGTGCTTTTATTCCATGTTTTGCAATTCATGTTTTATTTCAGTCTCTGATCAGCCGTCTTCCAGCCACATCGCCCCAACATTGACAAGGGATTTGGTCATGCCCACAATTACTTAGTGAGATCTACAGGCTGCTCCCTGGTGCCTAGCAAAGGATGGTTCTGAGCTACTATCTGATTGTGAAACTGATTAGTTACACAGACCTCATGGGTGACTTATAATCCCCACTGTAATACTTCGAGGTCAAAAATAGAAATTCCATAATAACATAAAAAGCTATTTTCATTTATCCACTTAATTTATATTAATGGCTTGCTAAAATTAACTATTTGTAGGAAAAAATTCAAAATGTAGCTTATTTAGTTCAGAAAAATCTTAAACAGGGATTCTGTTTGAAATTTCTAAAATAAATATATTAATTTAGAAAAATCAATACCATACATGTATTCCAATACATAAAAAGAAATTATGTAAAAAAAAAAATCCACATTTAATCCAATAGGGTATAAAATGGGAGGCAAATATTCATACAAATGCTTGGGGAAAGAAATACCACAGTGGCTAATGCTACATGATCATGAATATCAAAGAAATGAAATATATTACACATACCTATTTATAATTTAATCTGATAACAGTACCCGTGAGGTATCCTTACACAATCCAGACCTGCAACAATTCATTTTTGTCTAATTAGATACCTGCAGCTCTTTGAAAGATCCACTAAAATAAATAAACCTCCTTTCATTTAACCTACATTTTCCATTCTCCCCCAATGTCCTTGCCTATGCCTCGGGATATCCAAAACATCTCGAAAACAACACAAACAGAAATGGAATCACACACAGCATGACACGGACTTCCTTATGCATGGCTGGCTCCCACTTCAATAAGGAGAGAGAATGCAGAGCAATGTTAGCCTGCATGCCCAGCTTCTGATTTGGCCCATGAATTATAGATGTACTTCTGAGCGCCATTTCCCTGATGGATTCTGATGCAAACACAGTTAGTAAATATCTAATGCTCTTGACCCAATATGTTAATCAGGCAGTAAGGTAGACATCAGGGGCCCCTCGATGCTAAGTGTAATTAATGGCATGTATAACTGTATAGCCCCTGTCTTCTCCCCTTAAACACTACATTATGGGATACATTCTCCCAAAAGGGCCCAAAAGTTTGTGTTTTCTAGTCGTGAAGTTTTGCTCACTGTTGTAAGGTCAGCCCATTCATTTCTCAGCACTCCCAGTTCCCAACTGCTATTTAAGCTGTTAGTTCATTGAGTTCATCTGTCATGGGTCTGCTTTAACGTGCTTACCAAAGGCTCTGAGAACTGTTCCCACTCTGCTATTTCTTTGTACTAATGAATCACTTTGAACTCGTCAGATATATCTCACCATTGAATAGAATTCCTTATATGGGTTCAGTGTAACACAACGAGGCAAAATACTTGCACCTGCTATCTCAGCTTCTTTGCCTATTCCTTTGTGAGACCTCGTGTGTATCTACAAGTTTTGGGGGAGAAGCGTTCTTGTTTTTTCAAAACTCAAGGACACATGGCATAAGACCTGTATGCAAAAGTGCCAAGATACGTCCACAAAATAAATAGTGAGAAGAACTTACATGTGTTAAAGCTTTCCAGAGTTCTCAATGCATACAATGAACTTGGCTTATGGAATTAAATACTCTTTTTAATGTGATTATAAGTCTGATGTTTAAGATCATGATTCATTTAGTATTAAGTTTATTTAGAGTATTTCATCTAAGTGGGGGTAATGGGTCCAAATGAGATTTGTTATCTCCATTGACATTATCATTTAGGAACTCAAAAATAGTATTTCTGTTTGATTTTTACAAGAAGCACCTCAATGTCATCTTTCTACATTAATCATGGAATCTATTGTCATTTAAAGACCCAAACAGAAAGTGAGTATTCCCAGAAAAGTGGATTTCTATGCCTCTCCAGAGTCTGTAATAGGAAGACCCACGAGTCATACTGAAAATATGCCATTTGTAGCTGTAAAATGTTCAAGTTTAGGAAAATACTGAAGCCATAGCCAGAATTTGTGGTGGCTTGTAGGAGAGACACAGGACTCTCTTATAAAAATTGAATCGTAAAAATCTCAGTTGCTTTGGCTTGAAAATAACAAAAGTTTTCAAATATTGTTACATATTCTCATGTCTAGCAAGACATATTCTTTTCACTGTTAGAATGGAGATCTGGCTTAAAGTTTATGTCTATTCCCATGGTAGTTTACCCTTTTATAGCTTCCTCTATGTAAAACTGCCTCCATGGGGAGAAGAGACAGAAGAATGGGACTAGGGTGCTATACACGCTATCTGGGTATACTAAAATCACCTGTCTGAATTTGGCAAAGCAAGATAGTGCTGCGACATTCAGTGATGACACACTTCTGAGCTCCTTAAGGTGCATGAACAGCCTCCTGGCCGCCATGCATATTCATTCATTCATCAAACATTTTCAGCACCTACTCTGCACCAGGTGTTGCAAAAAGACCCTGGGAACACAACACCAAACAAGACCAATCCAATCTTCAAGAGGATCTTATCTATCAATAGTAGTGCTCATCTGCTTCGTCCTGAAGAAGAGGACATTTACTTTTCCCAGTTTCATCCACTGAATGTCCTGTAACTATTCTGTTATTTACAGAAAGATGGAGAGCAGGAAATTTAAACCAACAGACGTTTCCTCTGTACCTATCATAAGGTGCTTTATGGGATGCCAAGATGGCTAAGGCTCCGTGGGTGCATGTTATGGTGAGAGAGATACATATGTAAGTGCCAGAATATGGAGCATGTGACAAGCCAAAGTCCATCTCCTTAAGAGTGTCTCTCACAGGAACGGGGACTGGACGAAATCCTTACAAAAGGGTATAGAGACAGGTTATGGCGAAGCCACACATTAGGCCCTTCATGAAGAAAAGAATAACTATAGCAAAATGTACACTAGGGATTAGGGAATTAAGAGTAGTTAGAAAATATAATAAAATGTGGAGGAAATACAGAAAGAGTCTTATGACGGTCTGCTGTAACTTCCCGTATCTTTCATGAAAATCCTCTTTGAACTCCCTTGTCCAGCCTCAGGGGTTAACTCGATAATTAATGATGTGCATTTTACTCTAGTTACTCTTAAGAATGTTCCATCAGACTTTAAAAATTGTCCATATTATTCAAAGTCCTTTGAAGCCCCACCTACTTCATTCGGCTTTTCCCAACTACTGAGCCTGTGTAACTTTCTTTCTGGAATTCAGGTGACCCTATCTGCCTTCTAAAACATTCATATACATACAGTTACATGCACTTAATAATGCTCATATGGGTTGAGTTTTGTCTCCTAGTATGGTAAGCTACTTGAAGGAAGTTGTTTTTCTGTCCTATCTTCCATGATGCTTAGCAGGTACATAATTAGAACTAAATAAATACTTATTGCTCTGATCAGAGGACATATCTTAGAGTTATAAAAATCCTTTTCATATCATTGTCAGCAATGACTTTCCCTGATTTATGCTCTTAAGACTCTTAAATCTCTTCTTTCCTAGCGTTTACTCATCACTCCTACATACATAAGTCAAGTACTCAAAAAGAGAAGGAAAGCTAACATAACTTTGATTTCTAGGGACGCATCTCAAGACCATTTCAAGCTTGACTCAAGCCTCAGTTTTGAGTGCCACACATATGCTTTACTTCTTCCTCTGGTAAGCTATCTGCACATTCCCTTATTCTTTGAAAGAACTGAAAGAAGTGTAGTCTATCTGTGGAAGTCTTCATGGAAGAAAATAAATGCCTTTACCAGCTTATTTTTCATTTCTCCAATGTAAGTATTTGAAATTTCAAGAATGAGTCTCCTATTCAGCATTTCTAATTATCCCGACCTCACAATCCGTGCTTTAAAATAATCTGACCAAAAAATCACCAAAGCTATCAAAGAGGGCACGGATTTTAAGGAAACATTAAGTATTGCCATTATATGCAAACTGCCCATATTTCTGCAAAAGCAGAGAAAAATATGAATTTTTATCTTACTATCAAAATATATTTACAAATCAGCCTTTAAAAATGTTAGAATAATTATTCATCATTGAGGAAGAACCCAACACCTCTTTTTTCCCTGGCAGATTGACAGTGCATTATAAATTTCAACAATTTATATTTTAAAGCCCCAGCTTCCTATGCCTGCCAACCATGTCCCAGCCTTGAGGAATTATGGCCGTTTAATCAGGGTTGAGCATTTCCATGCTCAACCTTCAAGTGGTGATGCTGTGCCCATGTTTTCGCCAGTGATAGATGAATCCACTTACTCTACTGCTTCCTGCGTGACAGTACTTTAGAAGTCCTGCTAAAGTTCGCATTTCTCAATATATCAAAGTTTAGCAGCACAATGACCTTCTAACATTTGTTTTCAACTGTTTACAGCCAACAGTTCATTACTTTCCCAAAACGGAGAGGGAGGAAGCTGGTCAGGTGGTCATTCTAGCACAGCAGGAACTGCAGACTATTCTAGGCCTGAAAATTCATTGCAGGGAATCTGATAAAGAAAAGTCTAGGGGAAGTGTTAGCCTCTTAAGCCACTGTTGCTATGAGAGGCAAAAAGTCAGAATTATAACGGTCTTATCTGTCTTTCACCGTATTGCTTAAAAGATGTACGAATCCTTCCCCTGGCATTTTCTCTACATATAGTCATTTCTGTTTGACATCATCACTCAGGCACCTCCCTTGATCACAGCCATTTAGTCTAAAACCCTTGAGGCCTCAACAAGCAAAGCATATTCTTCTACATATGGATTTGGGCTCTAATCGTAAACGCGCTTTCCCACTCTGGTAAATGGCACGGGATCATGAATGAGCCCGTTGTGATCCTTTTTGCTACTCAAGCTAGAACAATAAAAAGAACACCAAGTGGTGTGTGTGTGTGTAGCTCAATATTCTGATTAGTCCTTCAGGGTCTCAACATTCCAACGTACGGAAGAAGCACAAGTAAGTATAACCACATGAATTGATAGCCATAGCATTCATGGGCCAGGCACTATGCATTGCCTCATTTAATCCACTCAGCGTATCAAGGAAGTAGGTGGTATTGTCACCTTCACTTCACAGATGAGGAGGCTGAAGATGAAGCATCTGTGCGTGTCCATCCGCACCGTTAGAAGGCGCAGGGATGCTGAGTGTCAGAAACTGTCTCCCTATCGCTGCCTGATACTGAGCATTTCTCACCAAGGTTTAGCAGCAAAGGTGCCTAAACAACCTTCAAAAGGCTTAGAGCCCCATCCCCATCTTATTGCCTTATAATACCAGTTATAGGAAAGAAAAATGAGAGCAAGTACACTCAGAAATCCCTCAAAAGAACACTTTGGCTTTTTGTCTATTTATTTCTTTTAAGGAGACGGGAATTAACTGTGTGTGCCCCGCATGGCATGAAGGTTTCATCCCCCGTGGAAACTCCAGTTGACTGAGGTGGTTACATGCAGGAGTGTGCTGGAACAGACCGTGAGGCACGATGCTAGGGCTCTGCTGGAAAGTGAGGCAGCCGTGAATAATGACTACTACGGGTGCCGAAGGTATGAGAGGCGGCACAGGCGCTAGGTATTTTCCATCTGTACCTAAATCCTCGACGTGCAATTACGATGTGGCCTCGGGAGTTGAGTGAAGAAGGGAGGTCTTAAAGTCATCTCCGGATGATTTCTTTTTCACCTTTTCCCATCACTTATTCTATTCTTTTTCCCCTTCTGATATCCAGTCTACATTTAATTAAGCTTAAGAGAATTGAGATAGAAGAGAGGTCACTGGTAGTATCTCCACACCTACCCGAGACTCTCAATTAAATCACTGGCAAACTCTTCCAATGTCATTCTCTCCTGTCCCAGATCGTGGGTGTCTAAATTCTGGTGAGTATAAGAATTACCTGAGGAGCTTTTTTCAAACGCAGGCGCTACCCTCAAGAGATTTGGATTAGGAACTGAGAGCAGATATCACGGATCTGCATTTAAAGTACACTCTCCGTATCCCTGGGGCAGGGGGCTTTGGGCACAATTTGAGCCACACTACTCTAAACCCAGATAAATTTCCTTTTTATCTGGGAGCTAGGACAAGATTTAATGCCAGCCACAGCTTCTGTCCTTCTGTTCTGCCACCAGAGTATCTAGTACTCTCGCCACGAGTCACTGGTACATGACTTGGGAGGAGCTTCATGACCCTATGTTTCAAAATGAAATTGATGAGGTTGTGCTCTTGGGCTCGGTCCCCCATTCCGTATTGTCATTGTCTCCTGCCACTTGGTTTATTCCTTCTGACTTATGCACGTGGTGTTTTCTCTCCCCTCAGTCCCGCTGAATCCTGCATTATTTGGAGGATGGAACTGTGTATCGCACTTATCTTTGCACTACTTATAGCAAGCACACATAACAAGCATTCAACAGCATTTTTAAAGGGATTAAAACAGATCAAGCCCAAGGACAACTGATTTAATCGTCCTCTTGAGCAAGTCCATTCAGTGCCGTAGATGTCTGTTTATCATGGTTATCATGACGCTGAGGAAGACAACAGCAGCCCCCATTCACTGAGCACTGTTTCCAAATGCAGACTACTGAGTCGAGTTTTACCTTCATTCTTCATTTCATCTAGTTCTCATAACAGTCTTGTGAGGGCCTCAGTGGAGGTGAACAGGAGGAAAGTAGGCAAACCTTTAATATGCAAGGTCCCTTCTCATTGTGTGGGAAACAATGGCCACTGAACCCACATCCAATCAAACCAAGTCTGCCAGAGCTGCTGAGGGTAAAGAATTGGCCCCTGGACATCCATCATTCCCGTACATGAATGAGGAGCTTGTGCAGAAAGGTAGTTATATTTATAAGCTGACACATACTCACTCTCCCTCCCTCTGCACATACACACAAGCTTCAGCCTTTTTAAGACACAAGGTGTCTTTCAATTTATCCTATTTTTCTTTTTTTTTTTTTGTAGACCTGTGTGGATATAAGGATTACAGTTTTCCTGTCTGTCCAGGAAGAGTGATAGCTTTGCTGTCTAAGAACTTAACTCCCGGGCTTAATTATTATGCGAGTGTGCCAGTGTATTGAGCTTGCAGGCCAAATGCAATTTAAAGTGTATGCTGCATTGACTTTCAAATTATTTCATTTCTAATTCAGATGCTTGCTTTGTTAAGGCATTCATCACTTTTACAAAATCAGCCAGATTGTCCCATGACTGCAGTCCTTCAATACCTCCAACCCCACCAGGTCCACATCAGTAGCAATAAATGACATCCCATGCCCTCCCACGTGGAGTCAGGCTTGAAGGCTCCTTCCCAGGTGCCTCACTTCATTTTCAGTGTAGCTCCCACTCACGGAAAATTTATCAAGTGCTGCAGACCTTGTCAGCAAGCCCGCTCTTCATTATCAAGCCGCTGTGGTGCTCTTGGAAAAGTGGATGCTCTTGGAAAAGTGGACACTTTGTTTCTCAGCCACACTCAGAATTTCTCAAAACTAATCAAATGGCTTTTGTCAGTAAATCAGATCTATCACTCCCTCAATGAGGTCAGAAAAGTTAACAAATAAAAATATTCTAGGGTCTTAGAACATGAGAAATTAACAGATCACCGAAGTACCTTGAAGTCATATCTAGGGTTGATACCGTATCTCTCCTAAGACCAGGCGTGTATACACCAACAGCGTCTAAAGGACCCATAGCCCCTCACCACCCAGACCTGTGAACCTCAGCGGGGAATGTTCCGACCGTGCACACCACATATTAAGTCTGCATCTGGGAGGTGGAGGGAGTTTCTAGGATACTGAGAAAGAACACATTTTTTGCTGTTCCTTTGTTCTTAACATTTTTATTTTGTACTTAATATTTTCCCTTATTCCCCACTTTTGGAGCTGAAGATGGAGTCAGAGATGGAGAAGGGGGAGTACTTGGGAAATAAGTAAGATTAGGAGGAATTCCAAAGAAAAATATCATAGATTTGTGACAAAAAATGTGTATATCGGTTGGACTAAAGAAAATATGTTGATCCCTTACTATTAAAAATGGACCAGTAATCCCTGAATATCAGAGGTTTCATGAGGATTAACTATAAGAATGTGCATAACAGTGTCTGGTGAAACTGGAAAGTAGCATATTCATTATTATGGGAAACGTTTTTCTAAAGTTTAATGCTGAAATGAGCAACTTGATCTCTGAAAACTTTAATCTGGCTCTATCAGATCCTTAACGCAAAACCAACCTTAAAATAAGATGTAATTTTGGCATAGGTGGAGATTTTCTATTTGTGCACTTATATAAATCAATAAACATTTATCCTATACTTCAAGCCATTTTGCTAAAGAGAATGTTGTTTGCTTTTGTTATTTGACAAGGGAGGTGACACTCATAAATATCCCATGATTTTGCATCTTACCGTCACCCTCTTTCTCATCCCTGCAGGTGGGAACTGGGCAGTCACTCACATGTTGCAGCTGAATAAAAATGTGGGGTTTTGGTCCTACTTTGCGGTGACCCTCTCTTTTTCTGATTTTGAAACCTCTTAGTGCTTCCAGGGAAACCTGCATCCCTCTTTTCACTACATTACACTCCGGGTAGCTGGAAAAATTCATCAATCAGTGTAATTAGGTTTAAGCCAACCAATAAAATTAAAGAAAGGAAGGGCATTACAGTAGGGTATATGATTTAGGGCCAGCATGAATAACAATGGACAGAATTTTGTATGTTGCTAATGGAAACTTGGCCAGTTTCTACCTACTAATATATAATGCTCTGACAAAGCTGGGAGCTAAATATTTGGGTGAGGATTTGGAGATTCCAGGAATCCAGAAACTGATTAAGATATAAATAAGCTCAAGGAAAGATCTGGGAGATGAACGCACCAGAGAGATGACGTCACTCTCCAGTAAACAGGCTCAGGTGAGGTGGGACACGTAAATGGATTTGGGCTGCTGGAAGACACAAAAGTAGTTGAAACAGTGTTGGATCTGAGGAGGAAAAATTTGTATTTTTGGTTTCTGATTCTTATTCTGATCTACTTTTATCAGGGAGAAAAGAATAAGTCAAGCTGATGGGAGAAAAAAATAAAAGTTATTTTCAAGGGGGTGACGCAGGGCACAGTGGGGCAATCGTTTCTGGCCACTCCTGAGACATCAAGGAAGTCCCCTGAGTGTTAATAACACCTGGAGTGCAGCGTGTGGAGGATGAGAGCGATCAAGCTCAGAGATTTGCTTTTGTGTTTCATCTGAAACCAATCGGTAAGCGAAAAAGCAGAATGCTCTCTTGGAATCTATTCCACCATTGATGCTGGGGGAAGGGAAGAGGATTTGCACATAGAGACCCCCATTAACACTAATGAAAAGTAGGTGAGTAAATCCCATGTGTATGAGGAGCAAACACTGCCCTTTGTGTGGGGTAATTAAGAGCTAAAGAGAGCTTACAGTTGCTCCCCACTGCACACATGCTCACGGCGAAAGCTCCTTCACAGCAGCGTTGCAATTGCTTTCTTTAGTTTCAATGGTTGGCGCCCGACAGTTGTTAACCACCTCTCGCCCTAGTTCCCCCATAATGGAGTGAAAGGGAATGATGTATTGGAAATGACATTATTTGACACTGTTGGCAGAGGGGCTTTCGAGGAGAAAGTACAAGCGAAGAAAGGGAGACATTCAAAAGGAATCTAAAATTAAGCAGAATAGTAAATGTAAATGGCTCAAGGGAAATAGCCCTGTACTCTTGCCAACACCCCATTCTTTGGGACCACGGCAGAAAGAGGGGCCATGTGTGAACCAAGAATACCAAATACTAGCCGGCATCATGTCTGAGGTCCCAAGCCAGAAATGCGGGAAGGAAATGCTCCAGCGATGGCAGAATGGACACGAAAATGTGAGAGTTATGATATCATCTCCGTTCTACTCCGCAGACCAACTCTGGCAATACAGTTCCCTACATCCATTCTGAGTTCCAGAGATATCCAAGTACAATAAAAATATTTTTCTCTTCATAGGGCATGTTCAAGTCTCAAAATCAAACCTTGAACTTAACTCAAAGTTAGACCCGTGTGAGCAAACAACATAATGAAATTTTACAAATAGGAAATTCATGTGATGCATTTTATTTATTAGTTTTACTGATGCAACCATGGGGAAGCCCTGGCTGAGGAGGGGGTTATAAAGATATGTTTTAATTTACTGCAAGTTCAATAAGTATTCAGAGTATTCAGAGTATATTTTTGCTTGATTACTCCAGCTCCCTGTCCATATCTTATCATGGAATATAATTTCAGCCTAATGACTGAGGGACTGAACAATAACTAATATTGTTAGATAAACTAATTCTAAATTAAATTTCCTCCTTGTCTTGCAAGGAATCAGTCTGCTCTGTGCTTCATAGTCCTTGCCTAGAGTATATTTTCCATTCTAAGTAACAAAATTTCAAAGAAACATTGATAAACAATGAGTGGGAGGTGAGATGTCTATGAAGGGTGTTATATGATATCCAGTTGAAGAAACTGAAGGAAATTTTCTAGAGTAGCACATACTTAAGACAAAGAAA
Organism: Avahi laniger; assembly: GCA_963575035.1. NCBI lineage: Eukaryota > Metazoa > Chordata > Mammalia > Primates > Indriidae > Avahi > Avahi laniger. The sequence goes on from CAUYSK010034201.1 coordinate 19,517, forward strand.
ACAGAAGCTTTTGCTGTTGTTTTCTGTTGAAGGGTTACCATGGAGAGCGAAACCTTTTTTCTGTGGATGAGGCACTTTACTTATACGAATACAGTTTCTGCTGCACTAACAGAAAGACACAATATAACATAATATGAGCTCAGCAGCTCAGTATGAAATGGCAGCTTCATGATTTTGGATCGAGGATCTTTCTATCTTGCTCTAACACACTTCACGAAATATCTCCACCTCCTGGTCTAGAGGGGCTGCTGTGGCTCTGATCTTCACATTTACATTCCATGTGTCAGAAGGGAAGAAAAAGAGTGAATTGAGATAGTACTCCCCTTTAAGAGCAGGTCCTAAAAGTTTCAAGCACTCCCATTCACATCTATTGGCCAATCTTACTTACATGGCCCTATTTAACTGCAAGAGAGATTTAGAAATAATATATATTTAAGTCTCCATTACTATGGAAAAAACAGGAGAATAGATGATAGCAAAAATTGGCTGTTTCTTTTACAGTCACATACACAGAACATGGATCATTAGTTAGAAATTTATGAGAATGATTTCAAGTAGGTCACTTAACATCACTATCTTGACAAATTTTAAGAAAGGACCTCTAGCAATTGGCTACAGTATGTTATATAAAATTGGTGTGTATGTGGATATATAAAATATGTGTATTATATACACAATGTTCATTAATAATAGCCAAAAAGTATAAACAATTCAAATGTCCAATTATTTAATCTTCCAACGGATGACTGGTAAATAAAATGTACTATATCCATAAAATGGAGTATTATTTGACAATAAGAAAGAATGAAGTACTGATACATGCTAAACCATAATGAACTTGAAAACATGCAAAAAAGTCAGTAACAAAAGACCACATATTTTATCATTTCATTTATATTAAATGTCCAGAGTAGGTAAATCTATGCAGACAGAAAGTAGATTAGTGTTTGCTTTGGGCTGCAGAGGAGTTGGTGGTAAATTGTGTGAATGAAAATGTTCTAAATTGGATTGTGGCAATAGTTGTACAACTCTGTGAATATACTGAAACCTACTGAATTGTACACATTTAAATTAATGGATACATGATATTTGCATTATATTTCAATAAAGCTGTTGGGAAAAAAAGTAAAAAAAATGCCGATATTCTATAGCAAGGATCTTACATATGATATATTTGACCCTAGCAAGCAGCCTGATATAAAAAGATAATTGTTTTAATTAATAAGCTTACAGGTATTAACCACTTTATGACAAATATGAGATTTGGCCTAAATATAGAAAATCTGAGTTCACTCGTCACAGATTAACACCTGCACTGAAAGGCGTATGTGTAAATTTAAAGCCTAAAAAAGTTATGTATCTTGCACAAAATTAGTTAGATAGTAGATTATATATACAGCTAAGGTTGGAATCCAGACTCTCTGAGTTTAAACCTTGATCAACATGAAATACCGTCTCATGCAACTTCCATTGTGCAGCGTGGGCAGGGAGTGATCAAGAAATTGCTTTTGTGCATATTACCAGTTTGAGAAATACGGATTCATGGTGGAAACGTGTTAAGATGGCTCATTGAGCTCTTTCACAGGCCCAAAGACTTTCTTTATTTCCTTTTTAATTGGTAGATTTAACTTTTTGGAGTAATGTTAGGTTCACAGCAAAACTGAACCAAAAGTACAGAGATTTTCCACATGTCTCATCTCCCTGCAACACACTCGGCCTCCCCCATCACCAACATTCTGCACCACAGTGGTGCGTTTATTACAGTCATTGAACCAACAATGACACGTCGTCATCATCAAAACTCCACTGACGCGATAGTTTACATTAGTGCTCGTTCTGTGTGCCGTGTGTTCTGTGGGTATTGACAAATGTATAATGACATGAATCCACCATTACGGTATCATATGAAATAGTTTCACTTCCCTAAAAGTCCTCTGTTCTCTGCCTATTCATCTGTTGCTCATTTTTAGTTGAGTTGTTGGTTTTCACCAAAGAATTTTTATGTTTAAACAAGAAGCATGATCTATTACACTCTTTTTTGAGTGATTAGCTACTATAGATAAGAGACTTAAGAATAGCGATACCTATTTTTTTTTTTTTTGAGACAGAGTCTCACTCTGTTGCCCTGGCTAGAGTGCCGTGGCGTCATCCTAGCTCACAGCAACCTCAAACTCCTGGGCTCAAGTGATCCTCCTGCCTCAGCCTCCTGAGTAGCTGAGACTACAGGCATGTGCCACCATGCCCGGCTAATTTTTTATACATATATATTTTTAGTTGTCCAGATCATTTCTTTCTATTTTTTAGTAGAGACGGGGTCTCACTCTTGCTCAGGCTGGTCTCAAACTCCTGACCTTGAGCAATCCACCCGCCTTAGCCTCCCAGAGTGCTAGGATTACAGGCGTGAGCCACCGCGCCTGGCCTGATACCTATTTTTTAAAATAATTATACCATTTGAGAGTTTTTAAAATAGGAATTACATTGCATATATGAATTGATAAGATGGTAAATAAAGACTACAGTGATTTAATTTTCTTTGGGAAACTGTCCCAGACTTACAGATTTTACTGCAGGCACAGCTATCATTAACCTATTTTATCAAAATAACTTAGTCATGAGGAATTTATTGAGTTTAAGCTGTGACCACCAAGAAAACATAATATCCCTGGAATTTCAATAGTAGTTAGGGGCCTGTTCTAATCTCAAGATGATCTTTTCAGGACTCTTCCTTGGTCACAGAAACCATATCTAAAAGCCTGTGAAATTCTCTGCTCTACTCCAGAGATATCCTCCAGGTCTCATTCTTCTGCTCTTGTCCTGAACATCCATGGTATGCAATTTGAAGTCGTCCATTTTGCCCTGTTTGGATTTTCTTAACAGGCTGTGGAGAATTTACCTCAGCAGCACTGACCTAGAAATCCTTCATAGTATTTTTTCATTTGCAAGTGTTTCTAGTCCACACCCTGTGATGCCAAGAGACGCCCAGCTCTGAATCACGTCCAGCCTAGGTTTCTAGGACATTGGTACCACTGCTGGGTCCATCCGCCTCCAGGTCCTGCTTGAGAATAGGCCAGAAATGAATCTGAGTCAGGGACACTATATTATTAACTTTTTACAGTCAGAGTCCACTGTTGAAGAATAAGTTACCCTTTATGAAAGTCCTAAAGTTTGAGCCACCGCAACTAACCTCAACCTGACAGAGTGTAGGTATGGTCTTAGGGAAAGCACTCACCACTTTTAGAATAGTTTTGATATTTACATACCAGTACAATCATTGACTTGATTTGTGTGTGAGTATAAATCCTTTATAAATATAAAAGTGTATAACTTACTTTTGTGAAAATACATTTATTGTCTCCCGTGGGTCGACTCTTCATTTCCTACAGGAAACTCAAATTATTTAATAACCTAAAAGGTGTACTCTGCTCTTGCTGTCAACGAGATCCATGTGCTTTATACCTACGTTAAAGTGTGATAATGCAATCAACTAGGACAACACTTGGCCACCCCCATTAGCACCTTGTGAAGAGTCCCTGACAGGCACCTTCTGCCATTTCGCCACCTGGTGGTAACACAAGGTCGAATCGTGTGATACGACACCATTTCTCGCTGGTGGTGCTATCCACTACTATCTGTCAGATACTACTCACTTTCTGCTACTGAAAACTCTTAAAGTTAGAGATAAAAAGCTTGGGTGTCCAAAATTTCAAGAGTCTTGGTTCCAAAGCAAAGCAAAATATGTCAGATGAAACAGAATAATGCTTTTACTCGCATTGATTCAAGCCAATGTAGATCAGGAATTTGAAGGCGATCTCTTTAACAATTGTTTTAATTTCCCCTTGTTATTATTTCTTGTTATTCTTACCTTTTTTTTTCCTTTCCTGATTTTAAGTAACCCGTCCTGTCTTTACAAACTTGTTTAAACCTTTAATATTTTTATTTTTTCCATAACCACAGTTTCCCAAGCACAGCTGTCACGGATAAAAGTACATAGTATAGAAAGCAGTTTATTTAGAATATAATACCTTGAAGCCAGTGAAAAGCCTGAATTTACCGACACAGCTTCTATGAAGAGTTTGAAGTGTTACCTTTAGAACTTCCAGACATTTCATAATCAGACACTCTCCTAACGCTGAACACTGTCTCTTGGATTTTCCTGCATCTGTCCTGCAAAAACTGTTTCCCTAAACGCTTCAGTTATCCAGCTATCCTGACATAAACTTCTGTTGTTAATTATTAGAGCACATCTTAAAGATTATCATAGATCTCAGTGATCCTGCTGTTATTAGGCAAACCTTTGGCCAGCTTCCCTCATCATGATTTCATTCACATTTCAACAGAGATTAATTTTGTGTCTGCTATACCAGCTCGTTTGAGGTTTATTTCTTGAATCAATATCAATCATTTAAATGTAGTGTGGTCCTGTGGGATTTGAATTAGTCCAAATGATAATTGAACTGCTATATTCCCAGAATTCAGTACCAGGGTTTTGCCTTTCCTCATCAGAGCAGAGACATGAGCAAAATCAGTGATAAAGAGACATGGCTATTCATGTAGGCAGTTACAGGCCAATAGCGGTAAAGTGATACTCTATTTTCACAAACGTTTTCCAATAACTGCATGCTGGCTTATCAAGTTAGGCAATAATTACTGGTAACAGGAAACATGCTTGCATTCAAACTCTTATTAAATAAGATTTCTTTTCCCTTCTTCTTTTATATTTAAACAAATTATCTTTTTTATATCTACTTAAACATTGCTTTTGTTCCTGACTCCCTTATAGAGACATCTGAACGTTTACTAACAAACACACAGTAGCAATTCCTTCCTTATACTGAAACTACCTGGAAAGTATTTCACATTCAAAATAAAAATCATAATTGTTGATAGGAAAACATGTTCATAAAAATCATATTGTGTATGTAACTTATTGAATCATGAATGTTTAGAAATTTTATTTGAATCATATGGTCCATGTCTTTGTGCAAATGGAAAAAGGAATACACAGACTACTGCTTTGTGTTGCTATAGTAAAATTCCTCTGTACCCTCAAGACCAGCAGGAGCAATCATTTGGTGCAGTTACAGTGGTGATGGGAGTTAATAAGTCGTCCCATAACAAGGTGACGTGAACGTATTTCCAGAAACTAGCATTTTTCCACAATCTGTGTTTGCTGAAGTTGTGACATTTAATGGGCTACTGCCCAAGCTTTCGCAGCGATAGTCTAATTAACTCACATTCCCCTAGCGATTCTATTATTACAGACAGAAGTCATATTTCATGTACTAATATCCAAATCTGTAGCCAGAGATTGAGAAATATAGACTACGCATCAGAATTTCACTTCAATATTCATGTGCCATTAACATGCTAAGACAGGTGATGAGGGTCATCAGATCCTTGCCTGGTCAGCTACCAACATGTTCTATTACACAATATTTCTTCTCTTGATCCATGGGGAAATAAACACACAGATTTGAATAAATTGGAATTTTAGAGCTAGAAGAAACTTCAGAAACCGCAAAAATAATTTAATTTAACCTTCTCATTAGAAAGCAGTCTTACATAATGGACAGAGGGAAGATTAAATGAGATAGTATACATAAAGCACGTAGAACAATGTGGGCACAGGTCAAGTTCTCTGGACAGATAGCGTTTCACAGATGAGGAAACAAGCACGCACATGTTATTGTTTCCCAAAAGTCATATAAATTAGTTAATGAAATCATCAAAGCTAGAACTCAATTTTCCTGTCATCTAGTCTAATGTTCTTTTCACCATACCACAGAGGGATACATAAAAATCCTCCACTTAGCGGGGCATGGTGGCGCATGCCTGTAGTCCCAGCTACTTGGGAGGCTGAGGCAGAATGATCGCTTGAGCCCAGGAGTCTGAGGTTGCTGTGAGCTAGGCTGATGCCACGACACTCTAGCCCTGGCAACAGAGCAAGATTGTGTCTCAAAAAAAAAAAAAAAAAATCCTCCACTTAGTTTCATCCACAGTAGCCAAAATATTTCTTTAAAACCCTCTGCTATAGACTCATTTGAATTTTATTAACTTAATGCATTTAGGATGAATCTATTTTAATAAGTAATTTGATATTTAGATTAAAAATTAAATCTTACAAACTCTTCAGATGCCATCATTATAAATGCACATGTTTCAGCTGTCCCACATATTTTTTAAGAAAATGACTTACCTTTATTTCTAAAACAAACAGTATTCCACTAATTATAATTGTTTAAGGTAGTTATTAATTATATATTTATAATAATTTAAATAATCATCCAGTATTTCAAAAACCCAAGCACATTTATTAATCATTCTTCAGGTATTTATTGAGTGACTACTATGTGTTCTACTAGTCACACCACGCATCAAACAAACTGAGAGATTCTCTCTTACTAAATGAGAGAAGTTTCATATCTAATGACTAGATGGCCAATTGGATAAAAGGGTGAGGTATAAAATATTTTCTTTTTCACTGTTTGCTGTAAACTGAATGTGTAGTTTTAGGCACTTCTATAAAATGATTCAACCTTCATCCCTTACTTTGTAAAACACATGATATGAGTGGATCACCTTTATAGTAAAAGCCCCAATTCAATATTAAGATCACATGGCTTTACAGTTGCTTGGAAGATAATAGTGAATTTTCTATAATTTTCATTTTTCCATCTACATGGTACTTTTAACATAACCAGGACAATTCTACAGAAAAAGTGCTAGACACAGCTCCATGCCTGTCCCTGAGCTCCTCAGCTAACATCTCAACTGATTCTACTGACCTGTGGTTTACATATCAGTTTCCTTATCAGGTAATTAGAGATGGAGCTAGTTTAGACACCACTAAGAAAGCACTGCTTAATATAAACTACCTCTAAAATATCTCCAGTGTAAATAGGCTAATGTGAGAACTCCTTAATAGACAAATTTTTGCTCCATAAATTTTACTCTAATATTCACTATGGTCTGACTCCCCGTTTCTCTCTGATTTTAAAGCCCACTAATCTCTCAATCGTTCACACTCTTTTAGCCACGTGGACCTTTGTGTGTTTCTTGGACATGCCAGGCATAAGAGAGTCTGTGTACTTCCTGATTTGTCTTATGCTTGGAGCTCTCTCCTTCAAATACACACATGGATGCATCTTTAGAGCTTTCCTTCAATGTCACCTTTCCTATAAAATCTTTCCTCACTATCCCTTTTTAAATTGTACCATCTTCTTCAGAGCTCTTCTCAGGTATCAGTATGTTTCATTTTTACTTATTTTTTGATTGATTAATCTATTCGTTTATCTACCCCCAGTAGAAAGTAGACTCCAAGGGTAGAGATTTTACTTCTTATATCACAGATTAACTTTAAAAGAGTATACAGCATATACTAGGCGTTCAATAAATATTTAAATGAAGTATCTATCCCTCCAGATTTCTCTTGTTTCTGTGACATTCTCACCCTGGTGGAGATTCAGATCAGCAGACGGCACTTCCTGCCGACTCCAATTTGTAAGTAAAGTACGTTAATCATTAAAATATGCTCAGAATACAAGAGTTTAAGAGATACCCTTCTTCATGTACTATATTTTGATTCACTTGTTTGTCTGTTGCCAGTGTCCATCCCCTCCCCCAACCCTTCCTCTAAATACACACAGAAGAAAGGAGATGCCATGAGAGAAGGAATTGAGCCTGTTTTTTTCACTAATGAATGTTTAGTAGAGAACAGTGCATGCATGTGCTATTTTTAAGGGGTATAAAATGAATTAAAAATAGGACAATCTCTCTAGAATCCATAAGAAGGTATGAATAGGATCCAGGAGGTGAGTTCTGGGGCTCGGTTTGCCGTTTTATGCCCTTACTTCTTTACACAAATTCTATGCTCTGAACAAGTTGACCTTGTCTGAACATAATCAGTTTTTATTCTCAGGATCTTTCTTATGACGTCCTGTATTCCTGAGAAATTACAACCTGTCCTTACGTTAGCTTACGACAGTATCTCTCATGCTTGTTGATCATCCCTTAACATGAATTCTTCTTTCATCACCTCTCCTTTCAGCATCTCAGTGGTCTTTTCATTAACGAAATGAGTAGCACTGATACTTTTAAAAAGGAACGTGGGGAGGTGTTGGTAGAAAAGGATGATAATATGTAAAAGGATGGGTGTCTTGTTCCTTAATTGACCTCAAGGAGCTTACAGTCACTGCAACTGGATGTGTGCACATTTGTAACTATTGAACTGGTATTCACTGACTATATTTTATTTACCTAAATTGATAACCTCCACAAAGCACTGTCTGCACATAAAAGGACTCATAGAGGGAACATAAACAAGGTGGCAGCCCTTCCCTAATAGCAGAGTGTCAGTCCATATTGGTCTATATGCCAATACCCATCTTTTCACAAACTATACCTTGAATCTCCCATTTAATTTTCTTCCTGCATTCCTTAGACATTGTCAGAATGTTCCAGATGAAAAATTATAACTTCCCAGGCAATCTGAATGGATTATCTTTCTCCAGAAATTGTCTTATGAAAATCAGTAAGTTGTTGCTCTTTAGTCCCACAGAAAAATAAGGACTCCAGGTTTCCAGAGAAGATTTCAGACTGGCCTTTCATGGTGAATATTTATATTGCACAATTCCAGCTGACAGAAACCATATTTCTTTTTTTTAATCTTCCCCTGACTCCCACCAACTTCCTGTTACCCTTTTCAGCCTCTGGTAAACATCATTCTACTCTCTGTTTCCATGATATCTATTGTTTTTATATTTAGCTCCCACATATGAATGAGAACATGTGAGATTTGTCTTTCTGTGCTTGGCTTATTTCACTTAACATAATGTTCTCCAGTTCCATCCATGTTGGTGCAAATGGCAGGATTTCATTCTTTTTTGTGGCTATGTAATATTCCATTCTGTATATGTACCAAATTTTTTTATTCATGCATCCTCTGATGGACACTTATGTTTACCCAAAGTTTGGCTATTATGAAGAGTGCTGCAAAAATCATGGGAGTATAGATATCTTTTCAATATACTGAATTTCTCTCGTTTAAATATATACCCACCCAGCAGTGGGATTGCTAGGTCATATGGTAGTTCTATGTTTAGTTTTCTGAGGAACCTTCATACTGTTCTCTATAGTGGTTGAACTAATTTACATTCCCACCAACAGTGTACAAGGCTTTCCCTTTCTCCACATTCTTGCCAACATCTGTTATTGCCTTTTTGATAAAAGCCATTTTAACTGGGCTGAAATGATATCTCATGGTAATTTTGATTTGTATTTCTCCAATGACTAATGATGTTGAGCATTTTTCATATACCTGGTGGCCGTTTGTATATCTTCTTTGGAGAAATGTCCATCCAGGTCCTTTCCCCATTTTTAATTGAATTATTTAATTTTTTTCTATTAAGTTATTGGAGGTCCTTATATTTTCTAATTATTAATCCTTTGTCAGACAGGTAGTTTGCAAATATTTTTTTCCCATTGTCTCTTTACTTTGTTGGGTTGTCTCTTCACTTTGTTGATTGTTTCCTTTGCTGGGCAGAAGCTTTTTAGCTCAATGTGGTCCTATTTGTCCAATTTTGCTTTGGTTGTCTGTGCTTTGCGGGTATTACTCAAGAAGTCCTTGCCCAGACCAATGTCCTGAAGCATTTCTCTAAAGTTTTCTTTTAGTAGTTTATAGTTTTTGGTCTTAGATTTAAATTTTTAATTCATTTTATTTGATTTTTGTATATGGTGAGTGATAAGGGTCTAGTTTCATTCTTCAGCATATGGATATCTAATTTTCCCAGCATCATTTATTGAGGAGACTGTCCCTTCCCCACTGTATGTTCTTGGCACCTTGTCAAAGATAAGTTCACTGTAGATACGTGGATTTATTTCTGAGCTCTTTATTCTGTTCCATTGGTTTATATGTCTGTTTTTATGCTATTACCCTACTTTTTTCGTTGCTATAGCTCTGAAGTATAATTTAAATTCATAATTTCGAAATCCAGTTCCCCACCCCCCACCAGGATGGATTTGGCTCTTCCAGGTCTTTTGTGGTTCCATATAAATTCTGGAATATTTTTTTCTGTATCTGTGAAGAATGTCATTGTTATTTTGATGAGAATTGCATTGAATCAGTAGATTGCTTTGGGTAGTATGGACATTTTAACAATATTGCTTCTCCCAATCCATGATCATGGAATATATATCCATTTTTCTGTGTCCCCTTCAATTTCTTTCGATGTTTTATAGTTTTCATTATAGAGATCTTTCACTTCTTTGGTTAAGTTTATTCCTAGGTATTTTATTTTATTTGTAGCTATTGTAAATGGGATTACTTTCTTGGCTTCTTTTTCAGATTGTTTACTCTTAGTCTATAAAAATGCTACTAATTTTTGGGGGTTCATTTTGTATCCTGCAACTTCACTCAATTTGTTTATCCATTCTAATAGTATTTTTTCTGGTGTCTTTAAGTTTCTCGAAATATAAGATCACATCATCTGCAAACAAGGGTAATTTGACTTCTTCCTTTCCAATTTGGATGCCCTTTATTTCTTTCTCTTTTATAATTGCTCTGTTTAAAACTTCTAGTACTATGTTGGGTAACAGTGGTGAAAGTGGGTATCCTTGTCTTGTTGCAGATCTTAAAGAAAAGACTTTCAATTATTCAGTATGATACCAGCTGTGGGTCTGTCATATATGGCTTTTATCTTGTTGAGGTAAGTTCCTTCTATGCCCAGTTTTTTGAGAGTTTTTATTATGAATCAATGTTAAATTTTATCAAATGCTTTTTCAGTATCAATTGAAATGATCATATGATTTTTGTCATTCGTTCTGTTATTGTGATATATCACATTGAGTGATTTGTGTATGTCGAACTATCTCTGCATCCCTAGGATGAATCCCACTTGATTATGATGAATAATCTTCTTGATGTGCTGTTAAATTCAGTTTGCTAGGGTTTTGTTGAGGATTTTTGCATCTATGTTCATCAGAGATATTGGCCTGTACTTTTCTTTTTGTTGTATCTTTATCTGGTTTTGGTATCAGGGTAATATATGCCTCCTAGAATGAGTTTGGGAATATTCCCTCCTCCTCAATTTTTTGAAATAGTTTAAGTAGGATTGGTATTAGTTCTTCTTTGAATGCTTGGTAGAATCCAGCAATGAAGCCATTGGGTCTTGGCTTTTCTTAGATGGGAGACTTTTTATTGCTGCCTCTATCTCATTACTTGTCATTGGTTTATTCCAGTTTTGAATTTCTTCCTGGTTCAGGTAGGTTGCACTTCTTGTAGGTTTTCCAATGTATTGGCATGTAGTTGCTCACAGTAGTCTCTAATAATCCTTTGAATTTCTGCAGTATCAATTGTATTGTCTCCTTCTTCATCTCTTATTATATTTACTGGGGTCTTCTCTCTTTTTTTCTTAGTCTGGCTAAAGGTGTGTCAATTTTGTTTATCTTTTCAAAAATCCAACTTTTGGTTTCATTTGTCTTTGCACTTTTTTGTTTCAATTTCATTTATTTCTGACCTGATTTTCAGTATTTCTTTTCATGTACTAATTTTTGGTTTGGTTTGCTCTTGTTTTTTTACTTCTCTGAACTAGAATAGTTCATAGTTAGATTATTTATTTGAAGCTTTTCTACTTTTTTGATGTAGTTGCTTATTGCTATACACTTGCCTCTTATTATTGCTTTTGCTTTATCCCATAGGTTTTGATATGTTGTGTTTTCATTTTCATTTTTTTGAGAAATTTTTTAATTTCCTTTTTAATCTCCTTATTGACCCACTGCTCATTCAGGAGCATATTGCTTAATTTCCATGTGTTTGTGTAGTTTCCAATGCTCCTCTTGTTATTGAGTTCTAATTTTATTGCATTGTGGCTAGGTAAAATACTTGTTATGATGTCAATTTTTTAAATTTTTTAAGACTTATTTTGTGGCCTAATTTATGGTCTATCCTCAAGAATGACCTGTGAGCTGAGAAAAAGACTGTGTATTCTGCAGCTATTGGATAAAACAAAAGACCACATTTCTTGATGCATATGGCAAGAAAATATGACACATTTAAAAGGCACAATGGATATACCCATTCTTGTTTCTACATTGAGCAGTATAACTAAATATAATATGTAGCAAAATGGATGGGACTACTTACAAACAGATTAACTTTTTTATCTTATTTTAGTAGGGAAGCCAAATAGCTTAATCTATAGTGTATTATTTTTGCCTATTCAGTATATGATATTTAAGTGTTAATTTATTTGTGCGAATATATACCAACATCACTGTGTGGAAAGATGAAAAGATTATGCACTAATATACATGCTGTGCACACACACCCACAGGCATATTCACATACATGAAGCATTAGTACCACTTACATAGATTTCATTGTTCCTGACTTTGTCCTGTGAGTGCTTCTCTGCGTACACTAGCTTACAATTTCTTGGTAAACAGGACAGTGTTTTACACTCCTGTGATTTCTTCACTGAACTTAGCACAATGTTTTCTTGATAGAAGACATTTCAATAAGTAGATGTTAGGTAAGTGATCAGCTTGAGCAAACAGATGGATAAAGTAAGGGAATGACAAAAAAAGCCTTTGGACTTTGACATTCACGTTGTGTTTCCAAAATGTGTTGTGTCTTGCAGCTGTGTGGTGCACTCAGGAGGGATTAGTGAATGATTTTCAAACTATGCTTTTCTTTTCCAATTTAATTCCTTATTTTTCATTGAAATTAGAGACATGTTGCCCTCTCAGTGAGCACCATGATGAAAAGTATGAGGATGTTATACATATAAGGAGAAGAATTCAGAGAAAATGAAATTTGTATCACAGACATTCATAGAGTACAGCATTCACTTAGACAAACCAATATTTTTCAAGTTCGTTGCAGGAATACTGAGGCTGTTGATCATACAATGAAATCCTCTACCCTAGAGGAATAGCACTATAGTGTACACATGTATAATATCCTCAAAGGGCTTCAGCCAAGAGACGTTCTTAATATAAGCCATGGGCAATATTTAGCAATGTGTGTAGAATTGCTTTGTGTCCGGAATTTTAGGAAAATCAAATGAGTTAACATTTTGTGAGCATAGAAATCTCATTAGTTATGCTTTTCGCCGTTTTCCGACTCTATTTTTGAATCAAATACAATTCAAGGCTCAACTAAAGTGGTCAATAGTTATTCAGGACTTAGACATTTCTTAGAAACCCTTAGGAAAGACATGAAAACAGATAAAAATTATTCCATTCTAGTGTATTTAGAGGCATCTTCTCTTACTTTCTTCTTTCAATTTATTATTTGCCATAATAAACAGTTTTGCTCTGAAGCAACAAATCCAAACCAAAGAGAAGAGTTCTAAAAGAATCAAGCTGAATTAACTTTCATTCGAGAGTAGCTCTTTGAGATTTTCATTTGCATGTAGATAGCATTGTAGTGAATTTGGAGACATGTCTCATTCTAAAATGCATCTATGGGCAATTGGTGCAGTGGCATCTTCTAAATGACACAGTCACACCCAAATTGTATGGGCTAGAGGTCAGTTGCTTTTTAGCATCCTTGTAAAATTAAAAAGACACTGATCATTTAGCTTTGATCTGTAATTTCAGTTTCACAAAAGGGTGAAGATTGAAGAGCTATAAAATATAATAATAATAAAAGCATTTCATGAGTTTATTTTTGGCATTAACTGAAAATAGATTTTGGCTTTATTTAAGCCTCTGAATGCCATCGCAGAGACCCACTGAGAGTTGTTTACGTTTATGTGAGGCATTAGAGAGTTAAAATTTAAAAATAATAAAAGACTTTCTATCCTGAGAAAGATCTGAGTGTTTTTATTGACAAAACTAAATGAAATGCAAAAAGGAAGCACTATGAAGGACAAAAAGGAAATTGGATTATATGATCCTGTTCAGTTTTGAAGGATTTAAACTGCTGCTGGCATCACAGCAAAAAGACTAAGCAGACTTTCTACAAGAACCTTCGTCCAGCATTCATTTCTAAAGTTATGGAACACAAATATTTGTTTCTATTTCTACAGCCCTAAAAGAATTGCAAACAGGCATCAAATCGCAACAAAATAATGAGTTGTATTTTCAGCTATTTATAAATTATTTTCAATGCATTAGTAAGTTTAAGATTTAGAGTCATATTTACTTTTTGTTTACTTATAGCCTGCAATCAAAATAACTGTTTAGAGAACATTAATGTTTATCTAATAGTTGGGAAAACAAATTATATATATTTAGTTGGTTTCACTAGATGTATGGGATGGCTGATCAAGGATCTTTCTTTTAAGAAAAATAACTATGTTTGAATCTACAACAATAAAATATAGTATTCAAAATGTAGTCAATTTTCAGTTATATGCATTAAGATAATATATAGTTGATAAAAATTCTTAGCTTTCGTTTCTTATTGCCTGTTCAGTCTGTGATTTTAATATAAGCCTAAGCAAAATATAATAAAGAAGTTAAATCAGCTGAAAAATACTTTTAAAACCAAATATACAAAAATATGTCCATAACGGATATTAACAATTTGAGATTATTGCTACTGCTACTCTCTTGCATTAGCACAAACAAGTGAAAGTTGACCTTACTGTGCTGTCTTAGATGTGTAAAAACTTTGCATCATAGAGCTTCAAATGTTCTTTGGCAAGCAGATGTCAGTTGAAGTCATCTTACTTTTGATATTTGTGCAAAACTATCTTCGATCCTTTGAAACAAATCCTTGTGACAGCCCCATGTCCTTCACAGAACACCACCTGATCCACTGGTTTCCTCCTTTCTCTTTGCTCTGCTCCACACTAAACCATATGTGCAATCAGCCCTACTCTTTGATTTTCTTCAAGCACAAGACATCTGTATGTTTAACAGCCTTGCTTAAGGTTTATGGCCATATTAAAATAGTTAATCATAAAACCTAAACACCTTTAAATTAAACAAAAGCTATCATGGTCTTAAATGGCTTTGTCCACCTAACCAAATTACTTAGCTTCTTCTCCACTTTAAGATTCTCATACTTTCCAGTTCCCATCCCTTTATTATACCCAGATACTTAGCTTCTTAGATGTCTATATTTTCTTTCCCATATGCTTTCAATAAAACTCACTTTTTTATTCTTATAATTTAAAAGTATTTAAAAAGTAGTAGAAGCTTGAAGATTTAATGTTTAATTTCTACTATCCTCCAATCTCTTTGTACAGAGTAGTATAAAATTATTTCCCAACGAGAGAAATTTGCCACGTCCCACCCCTCTTAAAAGGCAGAAATTGCAGGCAATGTTAAATAATAACTAATTGCACTGTGTAACATATATCCAATGGCAGTTGAAAAACATTTAGAATTTGTAGGATTACTTGCTGACTATGATGATGGTCAAATAAATTAACCAGCAGTTGATAGAGCATAAGGAAATATTAGTATTTTGGAACATAACTTTCCAACCCATTGATCCACTATCATTTTACTGGAGAGTACTACATGTGATTTAAAAAACTCTCATGCTAACTAATATTAACTAGTCTTAACTGTTCTTTAGACACTAAAATTCAGTGTAGCTGTCACTTCTTACAGAGAACCATTTTTTATTCTGAAGTCTGGGTTAATTATTCCCCTTTATACTCCCCTACTCCGTATGTATCTCTCTCTCGGTATTTGTCAGAACATATTTTAATTGCCCTGTTTACTTATAGTTTGCCCCCCTCCCTTACAATTGGATGTTGCCCAGTACATAATGAATATTCAAAATAGTTATTGCATAAATGAGTGATTAAATATATAGAACGAAACTGTCAGAATGATATAATAATCAGACAATATACAAAATAACCAAGAATAAAACTCACATTAACCATTGTTTATTATGTATACTAGGACTTCAAATAAGTATTGGCTATTTCCTTAGATGGCTTATCTTGCCTTGTCTTTCAAAAAATATATCATTCCATTGTTTAAACCGCTTCAATAATTGAGTTAAGAAGTAGACAGAGAATGGAAAATTCATTGGTTTGTTTTAACTAGAATATCCATATCAAGTAATTTCAACCAGCTTCATCTCTACATAAATCTTTATATACTAAATAACCAGCAATATTATCTATCTTGATAATAGGGTCTATCATGAGGCTATTAAATTGCTATACAAGGATATTTTTAAGTCACTTTCTGAAGAATAGTCATTTACAGAACTTAATGGTCAAGACCATCTGAAATATGTCCAAAAAATACAAGGAAAAACGTACATAATTGAGAAAAACATGGCAGTGATATAAGAAGGTCTGCCAAGTTTTCCATTATAGGACCAGGTGAAATATTCCCATGAGTATCACTTGGCATGAAAGAAATCAAATCAGAAGGGAAGCTAAACATTCAAATTGGTTCATGGTTTTTATGAGTTACAGAAAAAAATTAAAGAAAAAATATGAAAAATTTTAATTTTTCTTTTTTAAATCTAACTCCTATTATTTTAAAGAGCTTATTTTGATTTAAGACATGAATCTAGTCTACTCTTTGACATTATTAGACTGTGCACAGTTCAGTGTGTTAGATGAAAATAAAGCAGAAGCATGAATGGTTTGGATTTTGACACCACCCTGACTTGAGAACTACAAAGCCATGTTGGAAAATCAAGAAAAGGTTTTCAAAATATTTGCGTGACAGAATTAAGTTTGGGGAAAGCAATTAAAAAAAGACACTTCTCACTTACAAACACACACCTTTACGGCATGGATTATTCAAACCAAATGCAGAATTAAACATGAACTAATGAATTATTTGAAAACTCTCAGTTTGGAACTAAGATCTCAATTCTGGCTGTCAAAAATAAGTGTTACAGACATGCTCTGATAATGCTGCCATCTATCTAATTTCTTGAAAGTTGGAACATTGACATCTGCTCTCTTGAGATTACTAACGTTGTTTTCCAGTTTCAACATTTAAATGAAATACTTTCATTTATTTTACTTTAAAGGTTTTAGGACACTTTGCTGGATTCACAATTTCCTTTGCATATTGTAGTAGTATCATTGCTGAAATTTTGAACTCACCTAACTATTTTGGCTTGATCATAGGAGTTTCTGATTGTTTCCAACTTGTGGTACTTTAAATTCCTTCCCCATCGGTTTCTGGAGTTGTAATCATTAGGAAAATAAGAGTGTTATAAAATATTGAATATACACAGTATTCCTTTAAAGCACATTGGCAAAATTATCCAAGTAATATGTGGGATATATTGGAAAGTTAAACATGTATATGTAAATAATGTGTTGGGAACAGTGGCTAAATATCAAGTAATGAAAACTGAAAATTGTTTCACATGCTCCATCCATCACCGAATCTTTCTTTGAGTGGTGTGTAATGCCTTTACATTCTGTGTCTCAATTTCCTACCTAAAATCTGGCTTACTTTGTAAGACCAGTCAGCCTAGTTCTTCATTACTGGCTCTGTAGAAGAAGAAATACAGCCTCCTTTTGAGCTGCTTGGAGCTTCCAGGCACATGGTAATACTTGCTATGTAAAGAACTTTCCAAACTTTAGTTCCATCTGACTCCTTTTTTCAGAGAATCAATTGCAGTATGACACTGGCATCTGCTAAGCAAGAATTTGAGGAATCCCTTGCTCTGAAACTTCACAAACTTTCAACTTATAGGAGTAATAACCCTATGCTCTCTGTTCCAAGTTGTGGAGAATAGATAAATTATTATTTTCCCTCTTTCACTGTGCCCTGCTTCTTAGCCCTCTTGTTTTTTCCAGGTTTCAGCTAGTATACTGAAGCACAGGAGGAAAGCAAACTCCAAATATGGAAATAGAAAGAGATCTATTTTTCCAGGTTATTTTTCCTCAATTGTACAGACTCTAAGAGTAAAAGAAAAGTTCATCACAACAAGAAATCTAATCTCAGTGCTGCGATTAGCAGTAAAGAGAAAGCAATAAGGAAAGACACTCTTCCTCTGTAGTAGAAACTATCTGTAGACATTGTATTGAGGTTACTCTGTGGGTCAAAACTCATAAAAATCATTATTCAAAAGGTTTGTGTTTTTATTTCCACCTTGAAATTAGAACATTTCAACATTTATTCCATGTCACATAGCTGGTATCAAAGTAGGGTTAGGGAGTTGGAGAGTTTTCTGATTAAAAACCCCTTTTAGACTCAAGTATCCCATACTTATTTCCCTATTACTATAAGGCTTTCAAGTCTGTGTTAAGCTTTTATTCATTATTAACTTTGAAAATGTGAACTTAATGCATGTATTGAGCAATGTTCTACTTAGATTCTTAGATGAACAATGAAGATAGAGTCCTATCCGCAAGGAGATTATATTCCCATGGGGTAAGCAAGTAACTACACATAGGAAAAACTAAATAATACTGTATCGCATTTTCCCTGAACATTTTAACATCTCTGAAATTGGTATAGCTTCCTTCAATTATGATAGGCAGTGGCAGTAGCAATGTGTTCTTGCCCATGTATGTGTTAGCTTGACTGCTATCCTTGATGGCATGAGAGGACTACTTCAGCCCAATGACATTTCAATCCACGAACTATTCAAAAACCATTTAAAGAAGGAATGTAAATTCTAATTGATGTCTTAAAGCCTTTCGTTGACACTTTCTGGTAAGATTTTAAAAGCACCATCATCAAAGTCTATAAAATGATATTTCAGCCTTTGAAAGAGTCCTAAAGACAAGGGAGAAACTCTTTTTTTTTGTAAAAAATATTTATATACTCAATGCTGTAATGGTAGCTGATGATGTAGTCTGGAAAAAAGATAGACATTTATTTATATTATATTGAAAAGCTTTTTAAAATAAATACTAAAAACTTTTAATAAGACAATGTAATTTAATTGGTAATTTTTTAGTGTATGTAAAATAATGAAATGTCTTATTATTGAAAAATAGTGCAGATTCGCTTCACCTCTACACAAATAGGGTAAAAATAAAAGCAAATTTCACAAAATATCTTTTATAAGTTAACAAAACTTGTTAATATTATAAATTTTGGACACTCGAGCTCATATCTTTTTTTTGTATTTTGTGTGAACAGATGGGCACCCTGAGTAAAGCACTTTTAGTGACTATTTGAAGAAAGAACGTGTGCATAATTTTTCGAATTGTCAACTGAACCTGCCTCTGTAAAAACATGGTATGTAATTTTCACTTGAAAAATGATTAACAAATCACGCTTATTCAGACTTACGTACTGGGCAGATATTTTCTCAAGAATGAATGAAGTCTGAACCTGTCATTTCATGAGAAACAATTGACAGCATTTGTTGTCAGTGATAAAATTTTAGCTTTAAGTAAAAATGATTATAAGTTTTGAAAACTTGTATCAATAGCTGTGAACTCAACAGCTTCTGATAAGACTGAAGATGTGATAAATAATTATTTTACCTTATTGCACAGTAAAATGCATCAAAATTTATAATATTTGCCAAATTCAGGGAGCCAGTGTTTTCCAATGAATACATAACGTTGCAAAATCATGCATGGGAAAAGATTTATTTGAAGTGCAAGAAAAATCAATGGATTGAAATTCAACAGAGTAAAAATATTTATGAATATGGTATCAAATTTTATATTGAAATTAACTTGTAAGAAACTACCACTTACTGGCTTTAAGTATAATTTTAAATAAAAATATTCACCATTTTCTGAAAGAGTTATTAGCATACTCTGATTTTATTCAACTACATATTCGTGTGAGGCCAGATAATCTACAGACACCTCAACCAAAACAACGTATTGTAACCAACTGACTACAGAAGCGGATATGAGACTCCAGCTGTCTTCTATCAAACTCAACAGTAAAGATATTTGCAAGAGTGCAAAACAATGTAACTTTCCTCATAAATTTTTTTTAAAAAACAGCTATTTTTCATGAAAATATTTACATTAACATGGAATGGCTTTGCTATTGCTATTTTCAGGGCCGGCTTTAGAGGTATGCTGTGCTGCTGGCAGTAGCATAGAGCCCTGTACTCAGAAGGCGTGCCCTGCCTTCACCATCTTGAAATTCTTAATTTTATCTTTGAACTTACGTTTTATAAGTGAAGTGCAATAGAACAATGGAGCACGTACTTGAACAGAGGACATACATACAACACGCACGTCCACTATTCCTTGCCTTCCCTTAGTACAGAGCATTCACAATACCCGAGCACAGAATTCTGATGGACCCATATGCATGAGAATTCAATGAGATTCAAAGCAAGTTTAAGAGAAGCAAATTACATCTGAGACTAAGACTAGGGTCAGGGGGTTAGGGGGTACTGTCAGTTGTCATCACTAAAGGACATGCTTTCTCTCTGAACCAGAATTTTCTTTAAATGCAAGCAAAAGGCAATGACATTTTAAGAAACACTAATAGCCAAGGAGCCCTACCATATCCTTTTTACTTGTATTTCTTCCCTGTATTAGCCAAACACGTACACTGAAATGTCGCAGAAGAAAGGGAAAGACAGGGCAGCCCTTAATTCTTTTCCTTTTGGTTCTTTCATTCCAAATCAGTGAAGCAAAGATAGAGGATGTTGGTAGAATGTGCATACATCAAGAAGTGAAATAAAAACAGTTTGAATTTGTTTTATGTTGTTTCTACGTTTTGGCTAAAAATACACAGGGACATGCAAGCTATGAAATACACATTGTGCAACTTTGTTTATTCCACATAGGAATTAAATGCTCCTATATTTACATTTAAAATTGGCATTGTACAGTATAAAGATGGATGGTAAAATGCACGCTGATAATTTGAAGTTTTAATTTTTCTTTACTTACATTAAATGTCAATTTTTAAAATGTGATGAAATCACAAAGGAAAGGAAAAAAGTCTTATCATTTTAGGAGGTTTAACAATATTTTTCTGTTTTTTGAGCAAATGCCCCACTCTTTCATTTTGTACTAGGCCTCTCAAATGAAGTAGCTGGTCCCGGTTATTTTTAACAAATGAATACATAAGTATTTTTAAATGTGTAAGTTTTAATTTCTGATATGGCAACAGTTGTGTGCTGCAGCCAACATGTACTAGCTCACAGAGCTGACTGTGATCTCGTCGAGATCAGTGGCCTCAAATTGTAGCTTGAAGCCAGTCATGACGGGACTGTCTTTGGTAGAGATATCAGTAAATGGTACATATCAGGCCTTCCTCCTGGAGAAGAGCCCATTGTTAAACACTTACTAGCATACTACTGGATATAATACACGTAAACAAATCTCTTTGAAGTCCTTGATAACTTCTGTAGAGGTCCTGAGATCAAAAAGTTTCGGAACCACGGTTTTACGTAATACATTTTCTAAAAAATATAATAGGGTCTCATCAGGTTCTTATTCATTCCTTAAGCTTCTCAGACACGTAGCCTTTCAGGGTCAAATAGGAAAATTGTTGTTTTCTTTATATTCAAGCTGTAATCCCCAATATATGCCTTTTCCTATTTCCCAACAGACTTGCATACACACACACGCACATGCAAACACATGCACACAGAGGCACGCACATTTCCCTTTCTAAAAATGCCCTTACTACATCATAAGTCAGCCCACCCTCATTATAAGAGAGAGGAAGGTGAGATAAAGAAAATAGGTCCTTTATTAGGCAAAAGTTTCCTTGCAAGTGACACTCACGCGCATACTTAGAGATTCACATCTTTTCAGCCTTCAACACCTGTGCCATTCATGGAAAATACCTCCAGAGTGAATAGCAGGTCATAAGCTGCATGCAATTTGAACTCGATGCAAGAACCATTTTGTCTAAGCTTTACAATGAGAGTCTAAACATAAATACTTCCTTTGCTGCTCACCGTAATAATATTAATCACACGGATTCTTTTCGTATTTACAGCTCTGCTTTGAAATTAATTACCAAAGTCCATGCCATTCCTGAACAAAAATGGAGGCCCTCTCATTTTCATTAGTGTACTTAAACTGCAGAGATGATGTCAGAGCCTCACAAAAGCCCCTCTCCATCCACATCTGTAAAACGTAAAAATCTGTGTAATCCGTATACTTTAAAAAAAAACAAATGAAAATTGGGGGAAATGCACCATGGTTTTCAATTGCTTTCAATTACCATTAAACCTTTCGGAGAACGATTTGCATAATGTTTCATAAACATGTAGGCAGATTAACCTTTTTTAGTTAATTTATTCATTAGCAGTAAAAATTCAAAGCACCTCTTATGAGAAAATAATGTCGTGCTGCTAAATTACATGGAAACAAAGCAATCGGGACATACTTGCCTAAGTTCGCGCGGTGTCAGAGCACAAAAAAGAGGAGAGGAAAAAAAAAAACTTTGCCTGTTAGCAGAGTGTTGATTAAATTGCCGGTTTGTGAACAATTAGTGGTATTACTAGAAGATTAGGTGAAGTATTAATTAGAGTTAGGCCGAATGACTTCTGAGGAGTAAAGATACTTCCCACGACTGCACTGAAGGGGTGCCAGGAGGGCTGCAGCACTTCTCACCTTCAGGCTGAGGGACCGCAGGCCCCCAGCTCAGGCCTTCAGTCAGCATGCACTTGGATACTTTCTTAAAGCTTTTTCTTGTCATTATGCCTCAGGATAAATGAAAATATTTTATGCTCTCTGATTAATTAGAAGTCAGAACGCAGCCTTGAGTCTGCTGCATATTTCAAGGAAGCCATAGGAAACCAATGGACATTCCAAGGATGATTTACCAAGACAAGGTTAAAAAGAAAATTACCCATATATGGTACAGGAAGTCTGTGAACAATTCACTGACCACATAAAGGTAAAATCAGGACAAGGCAAGAGG
The DNA here is from genome assembly GCA_963575035.1 of Avahi laniger. Taxonomy (NCBI): domain Eukaryota; kingdom Metazoa; phylum Chordata; class Mammalia; order Primates; family Indriidae; genus Avahi; species Avahi laniger. The sequence goes on from CAUYSK010034201.1 coordinate 42,278, forward strand.
AATCTATTTCCTTCATAGGAAATGGGGGACTCCAGTCTCTCACAGGTGACACAGCTTGGTACGGGATTCTGGCTTGGGGATTCCGTGTTCTAGATATACAGGGGCCTGCTGATTCCAGGAGGCACTTTTATTTAAAACATTAAATCGGTGCTATCTTCAATGGAAGACCAAAATATTAGCGATAATAACAACAGCTGCAACCTGAAGCTCAGCTTTCTCTCAGTTCATGACCCTGCCTTCTGCCTGCCCTGCTCTGTAATGGTGTTTCCTAATCCCTAACTTTCTCTCCCTTTCCTTCACAAATATTTATTGTCATCCTGCCATGTGAAAGGCTTGCAGTGTAACCATTGTTATTATTATATGACCGAGGACAAATTAATTATTTACTCTCTCTGTGCCTCAGTTTCCTCATCTCTAAAAAGACAATACTACTATTATCAATCTCCTAGAGTTGTACTGAGGGTTAAATGAATGAATCTCTGCAAAGTGTTTAGAAGAGCTCGTGGCATGTGGTGAGAGTTACACCATAATCTTACCAACTATTAATAAATATAGTACCTGCTCTCATGAAAGTCAAAGTGACTGCTTCAATAAAATGGCTGAATTCTTTTTTTTAATCTGATGGCTTGAACTTTGTGTTGTTATGGAGTTAAAATCGACGACAGACCATCAGGTTGTTCCACTTTGATAAACAAATCTGTGAAATGAGTTCTCCAAAGGACAGGTTAGCGTGTTCAAAATGTTGAGGTTGCCACCGGTATTTCTCATGTTTTCCTTAAAAGGTGTTTCGAGTTGTGCCCAGTCATGTAGTACTGTTTTGATCATAAGTTTGACTATTTGGGGAGAAGTACATTCCTATCAATAATGAGTTAAATGAAAGTAACTTACAGTTAGTATTAGCCAAAAGCACCACAAAAGTATTTGTAATTGAGAGGCAGCAAACCACATAAAACTTAGAACCTACTGTTTTGAAACTTTTTACAAACGCAACTATATTCCAATAACATACAACCTTTAGGCTACATTTTTAGAAAATAGACAGTTATAATTTACTCTCTAGAACAAGCATAACATAAAGTGAATACATTTAAAGAGAAAAATACTTTTAGTTCAGAATTAGCTCTACATCTTAAAGACTACACACTGAAAGTTGTAACGGTGCATTTTAACATAGTTTTAAATGTAGCATTAGAAGTTTTTATTCAAAAAGGCTTTAGGTAAGAGATGTTCTGGGCATGCCAGAAGGAAAAAAAAACCATAAACCTTAGACAATTGTTTTAAATGGTAAACCATAGGTTTAACAGATAGGTCATCATTACTAATACACATACAAACAAAACAATTTTATTAGAATTGTAAGCAAGAATAAAGAATAGATATAACCCCCATCCAAGCAGCTTTAGACCTATTTTGACTAATAAAGGAAAACACTTAAATCTTTATTCTTGTAGCCCCAAATTTAAAATTATGACTCTGAAAACAACACGAGTATTTGACTATAAAAAGAGTTGCTGAATCTCAGTTCTGGTATTGGTTCTGAGATTCCCAAGGATGACCATAAACAACAAAATAAAAATTTCTTTGTCTTATCTTCTGTACTTTTGGAAATGAGATATATTCATAGCAACTCCAAGCCCTAAAATCTTGTATGTCTCAAATTGAACACAGAAATACATACAACTTCTTATGACTTAAATTGCAAATTGTGTTCATTGAAGAGGTGATTTTGTTTTGTCTGTTACAATAGATCAGCTGTCTCTGATGCTTCCCCTCTCCTTTTCACTTTACAGCAAAATGCCTCAAAAGAGTTACTTTGTAACCATCTCCAATTCGTCACCTCCTACACTTTCTGTCACATTCAATTAGATTTTTATCCCCCTTTTTCCCTTAAATCCGTTCTAACCAAAGTTCAAATTGTTAATTGTAGTCATTCCTACCTTCCACCTTAGTCAATCCATCACAGTCTTTCCCACGGTTTCTGGGTTATTCCTTCTTTGACGCTCTCTCCTCTCCCCTCCTGCAGTACCACCGCCTCCTGCTTTGACTCGGACCTCACTCCTCTTCAGTCTCCTTGCTGGATCCCGTCATTTCCCGATGTAGAGATGTTGGCATGACTCTCATGACTCTGAACTCTGTCCTCAGAATTTGAGTTTTTTTTCTTTAATGTTTTTATGCATATGTAATAGTTGTACATATTTATGGGATGCATGTGATATTTTGATACAAACATCCAATGTGTGGAGATCAAATCTGGGTAATTGGAATATCCATCACCTCAATCAAGCATCATTTTTTGGTGTGTTGAGAACATTCCAAATCTACTCTTATAATTGTTTTGAAATATATAATAAATTATTGTTAAATGTAGTTACCCTATTGTGCTACCAAACAATTGACCTTATTCCTTTTATCTAACTTTATTTTTACACCCATCAACCAACCCCTTTTTATCCTCCTTTACCCACTATCCTTCAAAGTTAAAAAAAAAAAATTGATCTCATGGAGGTAGTGAATAGAATTTTGCTTTTCTGCAATGAGGTCCTGGGTGATCTCGTGTAGTCTCATGGCGTTAAATAGCATCAATATCCTGATGCCTTCCAAATATCTATCATCAGCTCAGGCCTCTTTGAATGCTTTTTTGAATTCTGCTACTTCCCTGACATCTCCACTTGAATGTTCCATTATCATCTCAAACTCAACAAGTCCCCCACACAACACTTGATTTCTCTTTCTAACTCTGCACTTCCATCTGTGTTGTTTATCTCAACGAATGACACTACCATTTACTGGGCTGCTCAGGCCCTAAAATTTGAGGCCATCCTTGATTGTCCTTTCACACCCACATTCAATACATGGCAATTCATGTTGCTCAATGTTCAAAAAGGTATGTTATATCTGGGCAATGCTTATCACCTCCCTTGCTACCATCCTTATCCAAACTATGATCATCATTCATGAGTCTTTTGCAATAGATGCTTATTGGTCTTCCAGTTTCTACTTTTTCCCCTTTTGTCCATTATCCATGAAGTATTTAGATTGGCACGAAAGTAAGTGTAGTTTTAGCATTGTTGAAATTTTCTATTTGATATTGGAATACATTCTTAAATAAACATGGTTACGTAATACATCATTTTAATGTGCATTTCTCCCTTTTTTTTGCTAATGACTTATTACTTGGTGTTTATTTTATATTTACTTTAGACTATGGAAATGATGTTAGACAAAAAACAAATTCAAGCGATTTTCTTATTAGAGTTCAAAATGGGTTGTAAAGCAGCAGAGACAACTTGCAACATCAATAATGCATTTGGCCGAGGAACTGCTGACAAACATACAGAGGTGGTTCAAGAAGTTTTGCAAAGGAGGGAAGAGCCTTGAAGATGAAAAGCACGGTGGCCAGCCATCAGAAGTTGACAATGACCAACTGAGAGCAATCATTGAAGCTGATCCTCTTACAACTACAGGAGAAGTTGCCGAAGAACTCAACATTGACCATTCTATGGTTGTTTGGCATTTGAAACAAATTGGAAAGGTGAAAAAACTCGATAAGTGGGTGCCTCATGAGCTGACCCAAAATCAAAAAAAATATCGTTTTGAAGTGTCGTCTTCTCTTCTTGTACACAACAACAATGAACCATTTCTTGATTGGATTGTGATGTGGGACAAAAACTGGATTTTCTACGACAACTGGCGATGACCACCAGCTCAGTGGTTGGACCAAGAAAAACCTCCAAAACATTTTCCCAAAGCCAAATTTGCACCATAAAAAAGATCATGGTCACTGTTTGATAGTCTGTTACTGGTCTGATTCACTACAGCTTTCTGAATCCTGGCAAAACCATTACATCTGAGAAGTCTGCTCAGCAAATCAGTGAGATGCACTAAAAACTGCAATACCTGCAGCGAGCATTGGTCAACAGAAAGGGCCCGATTCTTCTCAACAACAACACTTGACCATACTTTGCACAACCAATGCTTCAGAAGTTGGGCGAATTGTGCTATGAAGTTTTGCCTCATCCGTCATATTCACCTGACCTCTAGCCAACCAACTACCACTTCTTCAAGCATCTCAACAACTTTTTGCAGGGAAAACACTTCCACAACCAGCCGAATGCAGAAAAGGCTTTCCAAAAGTTCATTGAATCCCAAAGCATGGATTTTTATGCTACGTTTCTGATTAACAAAAATGTGTTGATTGTAATGGTTCCTATTTTGATTAATATAGATGTGTTGGAACGTAGTTATGATTTAAAATTCATGGCCTGAAACCGAAATTACTTTTGCACCAAGCTAATAGAATGAGCCTTATAAAAGACCAAATTGTGCCACTTCCCTGATTTCAGCCATCCAAGTTTTCTCCCATGATGCTTATCATATCTTACTTATCTTCAGAGAAGAAAGTTTGGTTTAAGAAACATGTTCCAGGTGTGTCCTGGTCCCACTGCTTGAATGTAACAGTATTAATTTGTCTTTTGTATGACCACATAAGATCATTTTTCAATTTCATACTCTATTCAGTTGTTTATGCTCTCACTATGCTTTCATTAGCATTGCAACGTAGGCTTTCTAAACGAGTTTTCCTTTGGTTTCCATGAAGATTACTTCCATAAACACTGTGTATTATTTGTTTTATCATCATCCTCTGCATACGCCCAGGATAGCAAAGCAAAAAAGACAGTGCAATAGAAAGTAGTGTCAATTATTTGACAAGTCAGTGATGAAAATAACATTGTTAACTTCTAGTTAAAGGTCAAATCTATGAAGTTAAAAAAATTGAAAGATGCCACATATTTGTGTGGCTGAACAAGTTGTCTGTGGATCTCAGAATTACTCTTGAGGAAAATAAAGTTGGAATATTAAGTTTACAGGTTCTACATCTTGAAATTTGTAGACTTTGATCAGAAATGTAACTTCTCTGTAGAAAAAGTGATGGAAGAAAAGAACAATGTATCATAGAAGATGAGTAAATAGTGAGCATATTTTATTATTCAGTGTTCAATATAAAATTATATTAAGATTCTGGATTACTCATATTGTGTTAATATATAGAGAAGCAGAAATAGGTGGCATAAAAATAGTTCTAACTTGCAAAGTAATTTTTTCGAACACTCATGTTTGAAAATAAAATAGCTTCCTGAGCTGGGGCATCGGGTCACATTTATGTTCCTGCACCTTTTTATTTAGCCGTCTTCTTTATCCCCAATTAAAAAGTTCAACTGGTTGTGAACATTTTGCATGTCAGAATCTTCTGTGGCCCTTCATTTTAAAGAAGGAAGTGAGACAGTGAACTAACATTGGCAGTACGTCTATTACGTGTCTAGCAATTTGCTAAGAAAACTTTGTGTGCTATTTTATTTAATCCTTACAACAATAAAAGAGAAAGGGTTCTGTGCTCATTTTACCCAGAGGAAATTGAACCCAAGAGAGAATAAGTAACCCCTTAAAGTCCAGTAGTACTGCTGAGACACATAGGATATTGAGTCACAGTAGTCCAATCTTTGCTCTATCACATTAAGGCAGTCGTCCTAGATGAGAAAAGAAACACCACTGTATGACTTGGAAGGTTTTTGGCTTTGGTGAACACCATCTTTCAGTTGGGCTTCACAGAGATTCTATTCACTTCCATGTCAACCTCCATGACTAGGGTAATGAAATATGAAACATGATTACTGCTTTCACACCAAGCCATTAACTGAATCTAGAACCTTAACAAAAAAAATTAGATTTCAGGGTTAGTACTGGGTTGATAATGAAGATATGCTTTTAAGAGATAATTGTAGGGATAATTAATTTAGGAATTATCAGAATTTCTCTAAATGATACTTTTTAAAAAAACCCTGAACAAAATACTAGCAATGTTATTTCATCTTAGACAAATCTTAAGGCACATCCTACTTTTAAAAAAATTTAATACAAATTTGATTTTTTAGAAGTGAATTGAACTGCGTTCACTTTTCAGAGTGACTCTTTGCATTGCAATGGGGGGGGGGTCTGTGTGTATGTGTGTGTGTAAGATGTTCTCTTATAGCATTTAAACCAAGATTCTATTGGGAAATTTTAATTAACACAACATTTTGGAACATGTCAAAAAGAAGCATCACATATAATGACAGTTAATTTTTTAAAGCTTTCCACCAAATTTTTGTTCTAACACTAAAATATTTAAAAACTAGTTAAATATATGTGTACATTAATTGGATGCATAGTATATACATAATACACTGTACTCACTGGTCAATGAATACAGCGCAGCATTACTTGTTAGAAATTTCTCTTACTATCACAACTTGACTCATTTCAACTTATAATCGTTAGACGATTTTTAGTCTGCTCCTGGGAAAAAGGGTTCATTCATTATCTTTTTAGGTTTGCTCAAGGGCCTGGAAACAGAGGGATGTCCTAGATGACCTTTAAAGATCCCTTCTAGTCCCAGGACTCTGAAATAAATTAAAGTTTTATGACCACATTATGCATAAGCATCAGTGGATCTGGAAGACAATGAGGATGAAGTCTGTGCTCAGACTCTCCCTCCCAGTATTTATGCTTCCTATTCATTTCATGCATAACTAATTTCATATAGCAATTGGTAATCGCATCTTGGTAATGACACCACAGACATCACAAAACAATTGCAATCATGGCTGCAATTCATCGTAACTACAGCTAAATGCCAGCACTGCAGCTGAAATATCTCCCTGACCCACCCAAGTAAAGGATGAGAATAAAATATAGCTTTAAAATGGTCACCTTCACTAACTTTCTTGAGTTCTGAATAGTCTGGGTTTCCACTTGTGTCTTCTTCTTCTTTTTTTTTTTTTTTTCATTTTCAAGAACATAATGATTTACTAAGATGGTAAAGCCTGGAAGTTAGCTCTCTTTCCCAAAAACAAAAGATCCACATTCCTTATTTATACCACTTCACCAGTGCCGCCATGTTTGTTCAATCCTCGTTGCTTTACAGATCTGTTGATGCTTATGCATAAGGCAGCCATAAATAAAAGGATATATATTTTTTTCTGTTATGCATCACTAGGATTAAAAAAAATTCAAGGATTATCATGAACATGATAAAATAGCAAAGTTGGTCCTCTTTTCTTCCTTGGAATTTAAAGCCAACATCTACCAATGGTATCTTGTAAGGTTATTTGAAGCATGCTAATAATACTACAATAATTAATAGTGTATCCTTTATAGCACTTGCCATTTTCATAATACATATTCAATTTTATTATTTTATTTCATATTCATAAAAAATTGTTAAATAGATGAAGCCAATATTTATTATTTCAAAATCACAAATGAGGGATCAGAGGCCCAGAGAATCTAAGGAATGTTTCCATCATCATCTAGATTAATTTTCCATTACTATGAAATTGAATAACACCTCCTGAATGTTGTATAACAATTCAGAAGCCCATGTCTGTTGGAACACTGAGCCTGGCCCTTGTGTCCTCCTGGCTGATGGGAGTTGTCTCTACCACAGACTCAGCTGTCCTTTAGTTACTCTGGGATGGTACAAAGAAGTACATTGCAAGAGTTAAGAGTGGTCAGTCTCTGTGACTGTATATTCCATTCTATTACCTAACAGTAAGACACTGGCTTCTGTTAATCCAGAATTTCAGTGCTTTGAATAGCTTTAAAACAAGAAGTAATTTCTCTGATTCTTCTTTAACCTTGAAACATATGGGGGCTCCTAGGTGAGTAAGAATTAATTTACCCTAGACACCTTTTACTAGTCACTGTGAAAGAACAGACCTGTAGACTTTATCAGATATCACTAATAGTAATAGTTTTTAAACAATATCTATTCATTTGATTTAATATATTTCAGGCAATTCATAAATTAGTCTGTGAGTGAACTTGGTCAAGGTTAAATCTCCCCAATCATTAAATGATATATTTTACTCTTAAAATAGCAACCGTTTTCATATGTGAACTCTAATTATTCTATTTGTCTGAATGACTATGTTTTAATTTTTCGCCTCCAGATCTACACCAGAACCATATTTTTTAAAAATAAGATATACATAATCTTTACTGACTTCAAATGTTTCAAAAGAATGTTTGTGTTAGGTATTGAGGCCAGAGTAGAACAATGAGTAAATGTATCTGCTGACATCTTCATAGGAGAGCAATCCTGGCACCCCTGTCAGATTCAAAGGACCCAGATCATGTGAGTAACTATCCACCGGTGACTTCTTATCAGCCATTCTTTACAGGGAGTCGGAAATTGTCAACAAGAACCATTCCTCACAGGTCCAAAATAATAAGGCTCAAAAAGAGTAAGAGAGAATTATATTTTTAGACTTAAATAAGCTCGAGAATTCAGATCCACCCCATTTTCTTGAGGAAAAAAAAGAGGGAGCTGAAAATAAGAGGAAAGGACATATTGACTTTTGAATTGCCAAAAGGTCACGCTAACCAAATGCCTTACAAAGTTACATGGAGCTGAAGAATTAATGAGCTTTGAATCCCCCAGGAAAAGTGGATCTGGGAACTCCAGCCTGTATTAAAGATATTAAAGCCACAGAAGCATGTTCCACTCACTATGAAAAGAAAGTGGCAAACTTACAATAAATAAAATGTTGGAAAAAGAGTGAATGAATACATATTAAAGGAGGATTATATTGATATGAGTTTACACATGTTAGATTCTTAATTATTATTAATATCTAATTTCATTTCATTATTATGCTTGATATAAAATTTGCTGGATCTTGTGTTTGTGTAGTTTCAACAAAATTATTTCACACATATATTGACATGTTATTGCTGCACTTAAAAAAAAGTAAACTTCTTAGAGAAGGAAGCAGGCTTGGTTCTGGTTCCAAAATAGGAGTGACTTTTTAACACCATACAACTTAGATTTCACTGGTCATTCACTCTGAATCATGTTTTAAATTTCATAACGATTCTTTTATATTCAACCTGAAAAATCTTACGGCTGTGGAAAATGTATAGAGAAATTAATCTATGTGTATATCTGAACTTTGGTATAAAGCACATTTTAGCTGGAGAAGAATTACTTTAACTCTTAAATTCCCTTCATTTTATATGAATCATAAAGTTTCAGCAATAATCCTTGGAAAACAAGTGTATTGAATAGTTCCTAACAGAAATAAGGTCTCAGCATGAACATTTCAGACTTTTCCTGACACTTGAATTTTAATAAAGGATAAAATGAAGCTGCCAATCTCTTAACTCCAGGGAAAATGAATTCATACATGTTTGTTTGCTTTATAACTAAATAGTCGAGCTATGTTTCTATAAGAGACATGTGGTGCTCTTTTGCCTCTGTTTGCAGGTTTGGCCTCCATAATAAGCCTGTGGGACGCTGTCTTTCAGGAGATGAATGCAGGGTTCTATATGAAGTTCATCAAAACAAACTCTAAAAGATTATTGCACTGAATCTACTAATTTTAGATTGCTGTTAAATTTGATAAAACAAGTTTTCTCTCCTGCACTCATTCTGATGCTATAAAGCTTCCTTACACACAGGAGCACAGAATCTTCATAGAAAGACACTACACAGGATGAATTTCTGGAGGAGCATGTTTATTCTGCGTAATAGTAAAAATTTCTTATTACTCTCTCATTCCTTTAGTATAAAAATCAAAGGTTACATAGAGCATTCAGTGCCGGTTCCAAGTAGTCATTTATGGTAAATAGACTTTAATAATATTTAAAAGGCACTGCACTATCACAGGGAAGATCGATGACTAAGACGTGCTCTATGTAATCCAAACCTTGTTGCTAATATGACTTTTCCTTCCTACCTCAATTTGTTCATTTTTGAGATCGTAGAAAGATATCCTCTTCCACATGGAGACAGGCACCCTTTTTCTACAGAAATGCCAATATTCTTTATTTGATTTGTTCTGCAATAGAGCCCCCAATCTGCTCTGCTCAAATAACATTATGGCTTGGTTCCATTTTTCATATTAGAAAGTAATCAACATAAAATCAATAGGAAGCCATGTTTACTCAATAATTAATTCAATTTCCTAGAGAAAATGGATGTGCAATAATTTAGTAACCTGTGCTACAAAATGACCCTTTCTTCTTATTTTGGCCAAGGCTTTCATCACCACTTCAAAAGGCTCAGACTAGAAGTATGGAAAGCCACTAGAAAAGAATCACAGGAAACAGGTGATGTGACCATCACAGATGTCAGGACAAACAGTCACTGTGCTCAGATCCCTTCAGCCAGGACTATAAATTAGGCTTCAGAAGAAGACAATATCACCAAAATCTGCTCTGTTTCTTGTAAGTAGAGAAACTCCTTTGTCTCTACTTTCTTCCATGGGGAAGAATTTCCATTAGAAAAATACTCTTAGCTCCTCTCTGCTGCCTTAGTACCCTGGAAAAAAAAAGTTGCTTTTCTAATGTATTTAGGGGGGAAAAAAGAGCTGATTGTGTTCAAATTAACCACTTTTACTCTGCTATCTCCACGTCTGCATATTTATAGAAAGGATCCACTGGGGTCTCCGTCTCTGTAGGCCAGGCCCACTTGTTGCCCAGCCTCGCCAAGAACCGGCTACATAAGTGTGTCTAATTCTGATGTAAAATGACAGAAAGCTGAGTGAGGCCACGGATCTAAAACCAGGTCCTCCGATTCAGCGTTTTAGGTGACAAAGCTGATATTTCCATTGTCACCTATCTCTCATGTCTGTCTTTTTATTAGTTTTGAACTGGAATGGGCCACGAGGTGTTACTTATTGACCCTCTAAAGTCCCAGCACCCTCTTGGAGATTCACAGTGCCCATTAATTTGCACTGCATTCTGGGTTAGCATTGCTTATCTCATGTTGCCCGGTGTATTTAACCATGAAAACCCAGGTGTTTATGTGCCTGTGTGTGTATGACTATCCTGTGTGTGCATGTCTATGTGTGATATGAGCTAGCATATCATGGAATCAAGTCCTAGCAGAATATATTTTGGACAATGCTGGTGATGGAAAGAATGTTCGGTGTCCTCAATAAATAGATCCTGAATATATTATGTTACATAGAGTCTATTTATCTAACCTGAACCTCAGTTTTCGTATTTTTAAAATGGGGATAATCACAGCAACATCAGTGGCTTGTGGTTGAGGAGTAAACGAAATAGTGTATGGAAAGTCTCCAGCACATTAGAGTAGCTTCAATGAATGTTTGTTTACATCTTGCAACAACTTCCCTCAAGCATAGACCAGAATGCCGCAAAGCATGTAGCCTCATTTCACTAAAAAATGCGATCCTCCTGAGTTTTGTTTCATATAGTTCAGGAAATTGTCACTGTTACGTTGACTTGGTTAACTACTTTAGGTTTCATTCTAAACATCAAATTCCTCAAGGAGGTCTTTCTTAATAAAAATTCTCTCTTTCTCATTACACTTTTTCCTGGTTTCCTGTGTGTCACCGCACTGACTACAGTTTTTAATGTCAGATATGTTTTAATAACTGTTTAAAGTTTATCTCCAACAAGAATGTCATTTTCATAAGGAAAGGATCTTAATCTATTCCATTTAGCACTGTACACTGAGGGCTAGCACAAACTAGGCATCGAATATCTGTTAAATGAATAAATTAAAAGAAAATAAAAATGTTAGTATAGTCCAAGTATGTGTTAGATAAGGGTAAGGGTAAACAAAATTTCTTAGCGTATTTTTTCATTTAAAGTATGAAAATGTGATACTTTTGTTTTTTAAGAAATGGAATGACCACAGTTGAATAATATCTAATTTGGCAAGCTCCATTCTTTTAAAATCAAGAAATATACTCCAAAAGCAAATTGGAAAGGTTGCAGCTGAAATGATCCATCAAGCTAGATCTTAAGGGCCATTCATGTCATACATGCACACCTTTGTCACACCCTGGGTTTGAGCAGTATTACGAGAGTTGTCATATCTGCTATTCAAGGGGAATGGTCAATATTTATATTCAGCTTGGATCTCCTGAACATTATTTCCTTTCTCAGAAAGGGTGCATTTGGCTCCATGAATTTCCCCAAGAGCATCTTTGGTAAAACATGCCTGTAGCCCTCAGGGGAGGGCCATTCATTGTGATATGTACGATTTGCTGTGTCAGAGAGCAATCTCTCTCTAATGACATGATTCATGTATATATCCCTTTCCTCTTCCAAATGTCCCATAAAGAAACAGCAGTGAAATTTAAAAGGTACTTACTTAAAATACAGATTGTTTGCAAAGTATATTAGCTAAAATTCAGCCAAGCCAAACTCAAATAAACTAAGGCCATAAAAGTAATGCAATGCTTTATTATATCTTAAGGCTGGTAGCGTCCTTTGTTAGAAAGCCACCCCAAATGGTCAATCTTTCTGCCTTTCTCTTTAATAAATAGAAATAAAGAATGCTCAGAAAAGACATGCATCAAATACTTTCCTCTCGATGGTTTGAAGCAACAGAGGAACTGTTCTTTGATTTATTAAGGTTGACTCTGCTTTGGTGCACCAAGGAACAATTAGTGTTATAGGTCACGCATTCTTTACTCCCAGGACATTCTTTACTCACCAGTTCAGAAAGGGACTGGTCATTGTCAGATCTTTATCAAGATGACATACATATTTAAATATAAACATTTTGGGAGTCAGCCTGATTTAGTGGAAAGAACATATATTTGGAATTCAGGCAGAGCTGAGTTTAAATCCTGGTATAAATATTTATTCAGTATTGCCTTAGGAAATTTATTTATACCACTCTGAGCCTCAGTTTCCAATCTATAAATTGGGTAAATACTTTCTGACTTGAATGGTTGTTTCTCAATTACAGATAACATGTAAAACATGTACACAGTGCCTAGGCCATAGGGTGTACTCTATTGTCAAGATATTATTATTATTACATGATGGAACTCGATTTAGAACAAAGCAGCAAATACAAATTCTTACAGGGTTCTGGACAGGTGATGCACACTAGTGAAGTTGGCTTTGTTTAAAGAAGAAATTGGCTGGGATTATCATGAAAAGAAAGCTGTGGATACTGATAACAATGCTAATAGTCACAGCTTTTTTTTTTTTTTCTTTTTTGATGACTGTTTCTTCGGTCCTTTCAACTATCTTTCCTGTAATTTTAGTTTCTTACACAATTCTGGTTCATGTCTTTCAGTTTTTTAAACACTCTCCTATCCCCCCATCCTAGATTTAAAATGAAAGGATAAATAATAACAAAACTTGATCCTATATCTCCTTCTAGTTATATCTCTGCTTTACTCAGTCTGTCTTGTGAAAACGTGTCAAAAGAACAGATTTTACTCCCGTCTACTTAATCACATCCTCACTGAAAGTGAGAACCTTTACTTGGCTCCTACCCCTAGAACTCAAGCAAAATACTGGAGTCATTAAAGTCAGCAGTGACGTCCCAGTTGTCAAAGCAATGGCTATTTTTCAGTTATGATCTTACATGGATCCATTCTCCGCTCCACTTGTCAGGGTTTGTTTCTTCAAAACCTTCAATTTACTCTCATACCTCCAGCTCTCAGCAGCACTCTCTGTCTCGCGGATGCCTCCTCTCCTGCCCACCCTGTAAACATGTGGTTCTTTAGAATTTTACCCTTAGCTTATTTCTCTTCTGACTCTTGACACTCTTTCAAGTCACCTCAACACGCTCATGGTTTCTGAAACAAACCCAACCTGATGATCTTTAAATCTCTATCTCTAGCCAGACCATGAGGTTTGGCTTCAAACTTTTGCATCTGATTACCCGCCAGACTTCAGCTGATGTTCACCTGACTTCTTGCACTCAACATGTCAAGCACTGCACTCATTAATTTCTCCCTGAAATGGTACTTCCTTTTATGGTCTGTCTCTGTTTAGAACCCAGAACCCATGGAGTAGCCCAGGCTGTGGCACAAGGAAACTCGACCACTCTCTCTGCTTTACTCACTGTGCCCAACATTGATCCATCACTAAGGCCCATCTTTCACCTCCCTGAGTTATTCTCAAAGCCGTAGCCTCCTCCCTGTCTCTATTACAACCACCATACATTGGATTCTCATACTTTCTTCTCTAGACAGCTACAGTTGTATTTTAACTGGCTGTTTCTTTCAAATTTTCCTTGCCCTAACTGCCAGAATGATCTATTTAAAAGTAATCCTGAATATGTCATTCATTTCTTAAAGCCCTTCTTTAGCCTTCCATTACCTACTAAATCAGACCAACTCAGCTCCTTAGCGTGACCATCACTGTCTCCATCTTTGTGCCATGCCAACCTGCCTACCTGCATCTCTCAAATTTTGGGCTTTCCAGGAATGCCCTTCCAGTGAACTGCATGCATTACTAAAGCTGAATATGTATGGAACATATGAATCAGAAATTCCACTCCTAGTAAATATACCTCATAGAAATATGTTCACTAAAAGATATGAACAAGAATGTTCATATCAGCACATATTCACAAGATCCCCTGGAATCTACTCAAATGTTCACGTATGTTAGAATGGACACAAAATCATGGCCTATCCATTCCATGGGTAGGGTAATATGAATGAATGAATCACAACTGCATGCAGTAGTATGGATGAACAAAACAGGCCAGACGCAAAAGAGCTTATCCTAGACAATTCCAATTGCATAGAGTTTAAACACAGGCAAAACTAAACAATGGTGTTAGAAGTTAGAATCATGGTTTTTCTAAGAGGAAAACTAAACATCCATCAAAAGTTCCAGAAGCTTCTTATCTTTGCCAGTAGAAACCAGTCTTTTATAAAAGTTCCATGAGCTGCTCTCCCATTATCATTTCTCTGACACACCTTCTAGTAGTCTTTTCCTGCTGACTGCTCCAGCTACCTTGATTTTCTTGTCTGTCTTTAAAAACTTCAGCAGACCCCTGCCTCAGGGCCTTTGCACCCTCTTTCATCTCTGCCAGGAATGCTCATTTCTCAGATATCTACATGGCTTTTTTCCTAGTTTCATTTAGATTTTTGCTGCAATGTGATTTTCCCCACTGAAGACTTATTTAACTATCCTCCATCAACTTGCCTTGACCACCCCCACACACATGCAGTAATACTCCTTACCTCCTTGGCCTGCTTTATTCTTCTCTTTGGCTCTTTTAACCATCTCTAAGATTATATATTGTAATAATTTACCTTCTTTATTGTCTTTTTCTCCCACTAGAATATAAGGTCCATAGGGAAGGAATATTTTTTTTGCCTGTTTTATGTATTACTCTATTGCTGGAGCCTGAGAAAGGCTGTAGCATAGTAAACCTCAGTATATATTTCTTGAATGAATGAAAGAAGCAATAATGCATCCTAAATCCAGAAGCCTTACTGAGCCAAGTCAGCAACATGCTACATTTACTTCCTCAGAATGGGAATTAGAAAGTGTGCCCAAGCCAGGGGTATCAAAGATGAGTGAATCTACTTATATGAAAAGGGAGAGCAGGTTGCAGCCAGACTTAGATATGTCTACTTCTATTTCCTTTTATTATTATTGCTAAATTTATTAGAATAAAAAATGCCAGAGAAAACAAAGCATGCCACCTTATGCCAACATGCATTGAAAACCATAAGCTAGGCTGCCTTTGCATACTAAGGGGAGCACAGAGTAGGGTCTAATGCATTAGTGCTAATGGAAAACTATTGCTTTAGCAGTATGAGGTTTTCCCTACTGGAGTCAGTATAAGTTTCAGTACATGGCTTTAAGTAATCAGTAGTCTTCCTAAAACATGAAGGTTGAGAATGTGAACATTTAGATATGAATATACTTGGTGAAATAATTTGAAACCAAATTCATCAGCATTGATGCTGCTCTGAGAGACGATATTTTATTCCTCTGCATCAGTCATTCTTCTTTTCCTCTTTTTTTTGACTAATAAAAATTGTATATATTCAGGTTATACAGCATGATGATTTGCATACATGTGCATTATGTAATGATTATCACAATCAAATTAATTAATACATCCATCACCAGTCATGACATACATTAGAGCTCCACAACTTGTTCATCATTTAACTGAAAGTTTGTATCCTTTAATCAGCATCTTCCCATTTCCCCACCCCCAATCCCAGGCAAGCACCATTCTATCCTTGGTCCTATGAGTTTGGTTTTTCAGAGTCCACATATAAGTGAGATCATGCAGTATTTGTCTTTCTGTGTCAGGACTAGTTCATTTAATACAATGTCCTCCAGGTTCATTCATGTTGTCACAAATGGTGGCAGTTCCTTCTTTTTTAAGGCTGAATAATATTCCGTTGTATATATGGGTATAAGATGGTCAAGTGTCTAAGGTGCCAAACTCAAGGTGCACCAGTGATTCTTCTGGAACATATTCACTATGTTCCATTAGTTTTGGTCTAGGCGCCTGGTTGTCAACATTAGCTGTCTGAAAGAGACACCTAGATGTTTCTAGGTGATTAAAATTAATGATGATGCTTGTTTCCCACTGCCAGAAATTCTGATTTAATTGGTCTAGAGCACAACCTAAGCATCAGGGTTCTTTTTTTTTTTTAATTTCCCCTGGTGATTTAGTTAAGGTTGAGAACACGTTTATATAGTCAACATTTTTGTGACATGTGAAAATGTTTAGAATTATATGCTATTTATTCCTTTTTACCTTCATTTTTGTACCCTTTATTCCACAAGTATTAATTGAGTACCAGCTCAACAAATGGGCCAGACATTATGCTGGTGGCAGGGTGTCTACCAGTAAATAGGACTCGTCTGGACGCTCCATCGTCACTATTGTAGTCATCTACAGTAGATTCTACCACACAAAATGATACTGTCTCAAACTGGTTTACATCTCAGACACAATCATCTCTTTGAATGACAGAGTTACTTCTAGCCATGAAGACAAATACTTCTGTAGTATTAATAACATTTTGGGGTGTCAGGATGTTATCAACAGTGACAAGATATCCTTCTCCCAGATTTTTCATGTACCTACCCCCCTGGAAGTCACATGAGCTTTCTTCTTAATTTCTTCTTTTTTTCTCCTTTTAGGGACTTCCATTTATTTCCCATATATCACTTGACTGTTAAATTAGTAGGGTCGAAAATGCTCACCCAGAGTACCACTTAAATCTGAAGAATTTGTGTTCACGGACTAAGTTAAATTAGCTGACCATGTAAAAAACTACAAATACATGTGATTTTGGTTTTTTTATTCATTTTTTTTAAAAAGAGAGGTGGGAAGGTAAAGGCAAATCTCACTAATTATATACAAACAGTAGTGTAGCATCCATAGCTAGCATTTAATAAAAACATAGTTAATAGGACAGTATATCATATTCAAATACATACATAATACTACTGCTGCTGGCAATTATAGTAGCTAACACTTATTGAAGTTTGTTTGTTTGTTTGTTTTTTGGCCATGCAAAATAAATGAATTACATAAATTACATGAATTAACTCATTAACTCATTTCATCCTCGGGAGGAAAAGTGAGATGAGTACTATTATTATTTCTGTTTTAAAAGCAAAGGAAATTGAAGCAGAGAGAATGAAACACATATATTGACCTTCTTTGTGTTAAACAAATGCACATGGACATAGACGTACTTTTAAATTTAGATATAGACTCAAAATATCTTTGTATTTCAGCTGCAAATTCTTCAAAGCCTTACACCGCACATCACTATTCTTGCCCGTTTTATAAAGAATGGCCTTGTTTTTCAGTTAATGTTGTCATGAGTCAGGTAGCTCATGAGTTTCAGTTCAGCAGAATTTTCAGAGAAGAATGTTTTTATGTGTTTTATATAAAAGTAAGGATGTCAAAATCTAATCCACGGTATCAGAGTTGTGCCAGAACGTTGTTCAGACAGAAATAAAAAACACAGTCTCCCATGGGGTTCTCTTCCATAACAAAATCATTGAGATATGAGGAGTCCCAGGAGGAAGACTTTTCAAGTTCTAGGCATTGGCAAATAAGAAACCAATTGAGATTTGTTTTTAAAAGAAGATGGTGTAATATTCCTATAGTTTGATATTAGGAGGAAAGCCAAAATTCTAAATTGTGGACCATCTGGAGAAGAAATATAATGAAGAAAGCCAACAAAAATATAATTACAACAACTGGCTTAGAAATAACAACTGCATTTATTAAGAACAGCCGAAGTAGGGATGTCAAGAACAAAATCGGAGTTAAATTTCCATTTCAGCTCGACTGTGAGAAAAGGAAGAGAAAATGCTCTTATGTGGGAACTTAATCCCATGAGCAAGAGATATGAGAAGAATTTGGTAAAACATCAGATATAGAAAACCCACACTTAAAATTCTGTCCTATTGTTTTTCAAAAGAAATGAGTAATTAAAGAGCATCAGCTATATTCGAGAAGCTGTGATTGGCTCTACCTGGGACTGCAGAAATGAGGCACCTTGGTCTTTTTTTAAGAAGCTTAAATCTGACCATGTACATAAAACACCATTTCCATGGACACAGAAGAAGAGAATTGCTAAAACATAAAATGTATGATTTAGCTTAAGAATAAAATTATTAAAATATACTTAGATGTAGTCATTAAAAGATAACCCAGAGTACATCAATCAGAACTTCACATCCTAAAATATTAAAACAG
This sequence comes from Avahi laniger, assembly GCA_963575035.1. Taxonomy (NCBI): domain Eukaryota; kingdom Metazoa; phylum Chordata; class Mammalia; order Primates; family Indriidae; genus Avahi; species Avahi laniger. The sequence continues at coordinate 60,801 of CAUYSK010034201.1, forward strand.
GAACCCATTGAGTTGACAATTATGAAGAACAAATTTTTATTATATGCACAGATACTCTTCATTCATTCAAAATATGTGGCAGGCATCATGCTAAGCATGGTTACTGAGAGAAATATAAAAATATATACCTTTTTCATGCCATCACAGATTTGAGGAGAGAGAACATTTTTAAATGATTAAGATGTATATATAAAGAAACAAAACAGGAGGGTAGCTTTGGTGAAAGGGTTAAAAGGTGGTGCCAGAAAGGCCTCCAAGAGTAGATTTACCTAAGTTGAAGTGTAGCTAAGTAGTTCTTGGGAAGAGAGAGAAGAGGAGGCTAAAAGACATTTGAACAGAAGCTCGGTGCCCTATAAGGAAAGTCTGGCACACTGGGGAAACGTCAGGTAGTTAGATCTGAGTGTTGTAAAGAGGGGTGGCAGATGATTCAAAAGCAATAAGGCATTGCCGGGCCAAAACAAAACAAAACAAAAAAAGGGTTTTACCTTGAAATTGTTGGGGAGTCAATAATTGATTTTCTGCAGAGAAGTGATCAAACTGATAACTGATCCACCATTTTATAATAAGCTAAATCTTAAAATTGATTATATGGTAAATTGACCAAATTTGGTATTCCAATTTTGGATCCAGAGCAAGAGAAGTCCATAATGTATTATGGAAAATGTATGTGATTCTGATTGCTTCACCCTTTCACGGTATTTGGATATAGGCATCTCAAATGGTCACTCGAGACTGATGGTAATATTTTACCTCCTGGGAAATGTTGGGACATTTGTTATCTATTCTTTCTGGACGTACTGTATTGCATCTACTGAGCTATGTGATTTGGCCGCTGCCTACCTCCTTAGCACAACATTGTCCTTACAAATCCACTCTCCTCCACTCCCCTGGTCCAGAACACCAGGTGACCCCCAGTGGCCTCCTCCCTGCTCCATTCCGCCACCAAGCCTTTGCTCCTGCCATCTCCATTGCGATCTCATCTTTTCACCTCTCTTCCACATGTTTACTATGACATATCTTTCAATCTTCAAGTTCCTTAAGTGAAGACTCCTGACTTCCTTGTCTGGGAAACTGCCTGAACTACCGGCTGCTCAAAACCTGAAGAAACTTCCTTCCACGGAACCTCTGTCATTTGCAGAGTTCAATTGTGTTTGGATAAGGATTGACTTGCTACCCTCTGCCCTTCTAGAATGTTAAGGTCCAGGAGGAACATGGCCTGCCAGAGGGGTCTAAATCCTTGACTGACACTCCTTTCAAAGAACGCAGTGCAGTGCCGGTGTGCCAAGTTTGGTGTGGGGTGGGCCTCTGTTCCTTATGAGAGCTGCAAGGAAAAGCTTTTGGAATTACCTGCAGCAGAATCTGAAATATCACACATATTTCAAGTTTGGGGCCAGAAACAACATTTTTCATTTTCCTAGTTGGTTGTTTGTTGTTTAACATAGAGGAGTTTTGAAAAATATATGTATTATAACCTTTTTTTTATTGTATTTGTTTTTTGTATGATATTCAAGATGCTATTTTCAACCCAAAGATTCTATAACTATGTATATATAAATATTTTTTCCTAGAAGTTTATGATATTATTAATTAGTGTAAAATTATGATCATAATCACTTCAGAATTATTACTAAATATTATGACCAATTTGTTATATAGTGTAAAGCACAGATAAACATTTTTTCTTTCAAAAGGCTGTTATCTATAGTTATACAATGTGTTAACCTTGGGAGAGGATAGGTGAATGGTTTACAGTAGTTCCTGTACATTTCTTTACAACTTCCCACTAATCTATAATTATCTAAAAATAAAAAATTTTTCTTAAAAAGGGGTATTAGCAAATGATCCCAACTATAAGCTATTTTATTTTATTTTATTATTTATTCATTATTTTTGGAGACGGGGTCTCACTCTGTCACTCAGGCTAGAGTGCAGTGACATCATCATAGCTCACTGCAACTTCAAACTCTTGGACTCAAATGATCCTCCTGCCTCAGCCTTCTGAGTAGCTGGGATTACAGGCACACACCACCACACCTGGCTAAGTAAGCTATTTTAGTGTTGCAAATACCTAAGTGCATGAGTACATTTTCCCCCAGATAAGTTTGACTTGAATTTATTGAGAATCTCATTACCTCTTGCCCCAACTATCGGAAGAACAGTTCTGGTTTCCAGCATCTTCTCTGAAGCACAAATCAGGTCATTCTATTAATCTCTCCTTCACGCTCCACGCTTAGAAGGCCTCCATTTGGAATAGGGTATCCCATTGACTAATCTCATGTGTGACATCACATTCCTTCCCTTGCATTCCCTTTCCACCCTCTCTAATAATTCTAGACCTACCAAGATTTTTTTATAGCATGTACAATCATTCAGGCATCCTTCTCACCATGGAATTCAGTATCATATGCCGATCAGAAATTCTTAATCATACTGTTCATTGTCTTTGATCATAAAATTGAAATATAAAATTATTATAACAATTACTAAATAGTTCATTTTCAAATTTGAATCGTGGAAAGAATATGGATTTAGAGTCACAAAGCCTTAAGACTAGTTGTCAGCTATTTACCCTTAGGCCCCTCAGAAACTAAGCTTTCTTTTCCATAAATGGGAATAACCACACCTACCTCATGGAGTCGCCATGAAACAAAAAGAGCTAATAGATATGTACTGCGTATGGAATGGCAGATACTCAATAAATATTATTCTCCCATCCTTCCCTTCCATAAGGCTTCCTCTTCATAAATTTTGGCAGGCAATCTCATTCAAACTGTGGAGCAGAAAAAATAGCAGGGATTCTTGATGGTGACAATTTTGAGAACAACAATCAATTTGCAAATAATTTTTTAGTAATACAAGAAAGTCATAATTAGGACTAAAATTGGAGATTTTGCACACCCAACTACAGGCTACACAGATGTGGATCCAGGATAGTTAAGACCACATGTGAATTTCTTACATTGAGTGTTTAGAATTTTAAAATGCAGCCCACGGAAATTAGAGCCATGAGATATCTTTACCACCAGTGTTCTGATATTGGAATCACTAGTGTTTTTGAAGGAATGGATGGGGACTGTGTTTGATTTCCATCAGTGTGAAAATAAAAACTCTGACATTCTTGGCAAATGAATCTGTGTGAGTCTCTTAGGTGACTAGGAGTGTTGAAAAGTTAGAGAGATTTGGATTCCCACTAATGATAAGGATAATCGGGCTAGGGACACAGGCCTAGCCCCCTTCCAGTATACATGCTCAGCTTTAACGTGGGAGTGCTCAGCTCAGCGCAGTCAGTTTATAATGTGCATCGTGGTTACTCAGACTTTCTCCCTCCTTTGGGAAAGGAACTCAGGATTCAAAATCCAGAGTAGTCACTAAAGCACATGAGGTCCTTGACAGCTAGAGGGATCTGTAATCAGATCCTGCTGTAACTCAGAAAAGATGTTTCTATTTCAACACAGCAAAGGCCACTACAAGAATGTTTACTTTCATTGACACAATAGTGGTTTTGCTAAAAATTAGCAACTCTGCTTAATACATTTGGTCTACTTGAACCAAACAAGGCAATTGACAACAAAGGAAACACTTGCTTTATGAACTAAAATGAGCAAAATGTTACAGTTATTGCTGCTATATATTTTACCTAGTCTATAAAATATATCCATGAATATATTTGTTGGTAAGTAATGCCTAGTTGTAATTTACATTTTTCTGAAGACTAAAATCGAATGGGGAGTGATACTTACAACATATATTTTTGATATTCTTGATCTATTCAATTGAAATTATTAATTTTTCTTTTGAATATCTTGGTATTAAATGATAGTTAAGATTTTTCTAAAATTTAACATCAAAAAAATAATTCTTAAGTTAATGCAGTGATACAGAGAAGGTTTTAATAAACTTGAGGAAATCAAGTAAACTGTCTCCCAAAAAGCCTGTATGGGAATTTGTCATTCATTAACTTGGCCAATTTACCCCAGGCCAAAATCTGGCCCTTAAACTTGTAGATTCTGAATTTTATATTCTGTCTACAGCAAGAATGCATTCATTAATCAAGACCGATCTATAAATCTAAAAAAAATATATATTATTTAATAGAGAGAAATATGACTATCTTGAAGCCTGAAATATACATATCGGCATTGCGTCTCATGCACAGCAAGCAAAGTCTTACTTGGATCACTCCTTGCTGAAGGTGAAGTCAGATTACAGGTCACCAGTTGGCCAGGCTAGAAGGACTTGTGTGTTAGCTGTAGGTGGGATGTTGCCCATTACAATGACTGAATACAGTGCCCTTCCCCAAGCCAGTGCTTTGCTGGAACATGTTACAGATTGCCTTTGTAATTCCCTTTCCATGGCTGTCTAATTCCATTTCTGATATATTTCTTTAGACATATTAACATATTTAATTGTGTTACACCTAAGTTTTAAAGGGCTGAACTCTATACCATCTCTTTATTTATGTATTTTTTTTTAGGTATCAACATTGTTTGCGATCTAAAAGTTTAGCTTGCAAAGAGTGGTTTTATTGCCCTCTTTCTTTATTTTGAGGGATGGCTCAGTATTATCCCTAAAAGCAACTATGGTTAAGAAAACAAATATAAAATAGAAGCGGTTTGCCATTGTTCATTGTTGTAAGTGACGGCCAGCACCAAGAACAGCAGGTTCTGTTTAAGAATTGTGGGATGAGGGGATAGTAAGGTCTCACTATCAACTGCTCAAATGCTGGTGGGTCTTTTCTTCCTGTTTATTTTCCTGAAGCTCAGTCAGTGTGCTCCACCCTAATCTTGTTTGAATCAGCCTGCATGTGCACATTGGTCATTTTGCTGGGTCCTGGTATATGAAAATGTAGGTATAGTCACTTTTTAATGCAATCTTTGTCTAAATTATTTCTTATTTTTCAACATTTAAGTTAAAATTAGATTTATTTTCAGAATTTAAAAAGAAGTATCAAAGAATATAAATTACCAGATCTAAGTAATCCTGAAAATCATTGACAGAGCTTGAGAATGATTCCTTGGTTTAAATTTATTTCTCTCTCTTATGGAAAATATTGTGAGTTAATCTTTCATCTTTTTTTCTGAAGGAAATATTTTGTTTACTATGATTTTATGTTATTAAAAATGGTGTTAGGTTTAATTTTTCATTGCTTCTTAATTCAAAGAGATTATATATACTTTCTAGGCCAATAAAAAATCAATTTTTGTATTTTATACCCCCAAATCATAATGTATATGTGGCACAGAAAACAAACTCTGAATTTGTTTTACCCTTCTTTAGGTTAGAATTGTTGATAGGAAGCAGCCACCTAGCCAGGGACTGTGTTCCCAGTATTCTATGCATCTCGGCATGCCATGTGACTGGTTCTTGATAATAGACTTTGAGTGAAAATAATCTATATCGTCACCACGTCTCTACTCTCCCTTCCAGCTGAATGCAGAGCCATCAAATGCCCTAAAGGTTGAAGGAACCATGTGACAAAAGAAACCTAGGACCTTCCGTCACCACATGAAATGTCAATTGTTGAACAACCATATTGAGCTCTTACACTAGTGAAAAATTAATCATTTTATATTTTGGTATCTATACAGCATCTCGTGTTACCTTACATAATCACTGCACATAGGAGTACCTCAGAATCTAGAAAGTTAATGCTAAAAGAAATGTTACAAATCATTTAATCCACTTCCCCGCGAAGCACTATTCAAGAAATTAATCCCCGAGAGGACAAATTTGGATTTGGGGAAGGAGAAACCATTACTAAGAAATACATCATTTCAAAGCTAACGTGTCAACTCTGGTAAATTCATTGACCTTTTCCCCACTTCTCCAGCTATTCATGGACCCCCCCTCCCCAAATTTATACTTGGCTCTGAACTAGAGGAAGCGATATTGAGCAAAGAGAGGGAAAAGAAAGGCTATTTTCTCCTGATTGAATAAAGACATAGTCTCATGAAGAAGAATTTCATTCCTAGGCTCCTTAGTCACCAACATGGCCTCAGGTGATTCAGAGTTTGTGTTTAATTGGGGGATGAATAAATGAAGAATGTAAGATCAATGGAGAATGATCAGTACTGAGTGTACAAAAACATCCTAAAACGGAAAAATAAAAGCAAAGGAATGACTGAGGAGAAGGCCAAGGAAATGGGCCAAATCATGTAAATAAATGGGAGCGAAGATCAAATTCTAGATTCAAAGGCCTCAGTTCTATTCGATTTGTATTGGGTTTCTGTCAAATAAAGCTAATGTACTTGAATATTCATTGTTTTAAATGCTTTTTTGGATTGTGTACAATATCCAATTCTGAATATCTAATAGTACATCAAAATAGTAAAAACATCTTTTTGGATCATACCTTTTCTTTACATGCCCTTAATTGTTAAGAATATATGAGAAAATCCAAACCAATTTTCTAACTTTCACGTCAATCAAATTATTTGCATATATGAAAAATAGGATGCATAGATGAGATTCTGATGGCCAAAAGGGACACATTAGCTTTTATCCTGTGCCAAAGTAACGATGTTTTCTCACCAGGAGGATGACTTTGTAGTGGCTTTTCAGAAAACTGATAAGAATGTGTTCCCTTACTCCTGAAAATAATATCCACCCTGGGACAAGAAAGTGACAACCAAACACAAATAGATAACAACCTTCAGCTTTCTACTAAGCCTGTCCTAGTTAAACGGAGGTGGCAGGAGGGTATTGATTCCATGGTGTTATTGTGAAGATTAAAGGAAAGAATCCATGAAATGTATTTAGTACAGTGGCTGGCACAGACTAACAAGTGGAGTAATAACTAATTTTTGTTATTATCGTATGCTGAATATTCCTTTCCTCATCTTGGGTCATTCTCCGTAACTCAGTACCCTATTCCCTGTCGAATAGGAGTCCAGAGAGCACAGCTCAGGCCACACCCAAATTGAGTAAATATACACAGCTCTCCATCGCACTTGTACTAGTGCCAGTGCACGAATTCAAGGGGGTGCCACACAGGGCCATGCAGCGCCACCGTGGGGGAAAGTATAGAGGGATGTTTGCCAATGTCTTCATAGGAAACAATGATATCACAAAGGAAATAAACTTTGGTGAATGCGGACACTTCGAGCTCAAGAATTTCTTGGCTATCAGAGGTCACTGAAACTTCTATTGACCTTGGTGACAGTCAATGCAAGAGACTGAATTAAATATATCCTGGGTGCATAATTCCATACCTGTCTGTAAGAAGCCAGCACTACAAGGAAGAAAATCTTTACTCCCTCCAGGGCTGAAGACAGTTGAACCCAAGGCTCTGGGCTTCCCCAAGGAAGGCAATTGATCACTTTACATTCGAATCACTTCCGGAGACTCTGCTCATCTTCAGTAAAACAAACAATGGGCCTGATATCTTTTCAAAGCAATATCTAGCTTCTTTGTTCAACTATTTCCATTCTGAACTTTGCCTGTCATTCAGCCCTTCATTCAACAAATAGTTAACACCAGCACTTTTCTGATCGCTGGGTTTTAGCAGTATAGAAAGCAGAAAAAGACTATGCCCTCAAGAAGTTAATATTGTAGAGGGGTAAACAGATAAGTCACAAATAATGAATATATGACAAATAGCATGTTTATAACCACTACTGAGAATAACAATGCAGGGTGCAGGGGGCCGAGGGTACTAGGGGAGCAGGATTGGGTATGATTTTCTGTAAGATCAAGAATGGTCTCTTAAGAGAGGTGACTCTTGAGCAGTGTCCTGAAAGAAATCTGGGGGATTGGTGTTCTAGGCACTTAGAAAAGCAATTGCCAAGAGCCTGGGCTGGAGCATACTAGGGGTGTTCACGCTTTCACAACCAAAATGCTCTTTAAATGTAAGTTTTCTAAATTAATTAGTTCTTCTCCCCCAAATTCAAAAGTTGCAGGCACCCCAGGATAGTACTATGGCGTTTTAACGCCCTTTTTGGTCCTACTATATTGTACTGTTATTATGGTGATAATCATTGTCATTATCATTGTTATCATTAACTATACACCAAGAATCACCTCAAACTGGATCTTATGGGAAAGTAGACAAAAATAAAGCACAAAGGGAAGGAAGCTTCATAGCTTGAAATACTCCTCCACCAAAACGATCCCAAACCACATCACTTCAGTTTGCCTTCAGGTTTCACCAGGAGGATGCCAGCCATACTGTGCTTCTATGATTTAAAGATATTAAAACGAGTTTAAATCAAACAGGCACAAGTACATATTGACTGAGACTAGGGTATCATCAATGTTCCATATATAATTAAAGATAGAGTTATAAGACTTGAATTCATATTTTGACATACTTAAAGAATCTAGTTGAGGCAACAAAATACATGCTTAGTAATAAATAGAAATTTATGACATGACATCGTATTGTGAATAACTATCATTTGTTGGATGCAGGAATATCTTGGGTGTTTAATCTTGTCATAAGGGTCACACATAATATAGTCACTCAGAAATGAGAGATGTCCCAGTAATTAGGAACAAAATATTTTACATAGTGTGAGAATGTCTTTGAACCTTCTCACTGTGCATTGTGCATGCCCTGAGGAATACCTCCTTAAAATTCCAACCCCTAGAGACACACAACAGGTATTCCCCCAATCTGCCCACCTGCAGCCTTCCTCAGCTCTCTAAATGACGACCCCATTCTTTCAGCTGTTCAGGCCTGAAACGTGGAGACAACATCTTGTTCTCTTAAGACCCACGTCTAACTCATCAGTCTACCTGGGGTACTCTACCTTCAAAATACACAGAGTCTGACCACCCCCTCCAACCTCTACCTCAACCACTCCTCTCTGAGTCTGAAGATTTCTCACCTGAATTATTGCACAAGCCACTCCACTCACCTCTCTGCTTCCACCCATGCCTCCAGAAGTCTATTCCAACAGAGCAGCCAGAGTGCTGTCTTTAAAAGCTAAACGAGGTTATGCTACTTCTCTGCTCAAAATCCTTCAATAGCTGCCTGGTTCTCAGATTAAAATATCAAATCCATACAACCAAGTGAAAAACTCTCAGCTACCTCGTCTCCTGCTATCTTTCTGAACTCAGATCGATCATCACTTCTCCCCCTTGAGGTCTGTTTTTTGCTCTTCAAGCAGAGGATTGCCTTATTTTTTCTTGCTCTTTCCTCTACAGCCAACATGCTTCTCCATGTGTCTACAGGACACGTTCTCTGCTTCATTTCTGATCAAATGTCACTTTCCCAGAGCAGACTCCCTTCCCCTCGCACGCCACCTCCTGCCCTCCATTACCTGTACCTGCACTCGCCATAGACCATGTATTTCTGTTTACTTTCAGCTCCCACATCTCCAGTCCCACATGGAGTAAGCTCTGTGGCAGTGGGGAATTTGCTTTGTTCACTGTGGTTTCCTCAGGATATAGAACCGTGGCTGGCACTGCAGACTGGCTTCGCTCCAACTCCACAGGTAAGCTCAGGTGGAAATTCCAGTCCCCAAATGCACATATTAATCCTGCCACAGCACATGAAATGAACAAACATCATATTCTTCCTTTTTTTCTTTTCCCTTTGGTTCCCTTAAGTGTGAATTAGGTCTGGTTTTGATGTTTTGGTACCTTTTAATCACACTTTGTTGGGAAAATATGTGTCCAATTGTCAGAAGTACCTAAAAGGGATGTAAATGAGATATGACTCCATTGGTAGGCATAAGAACTCTCTGCTTCTAAATAAGATGTGCCTTTTAGAATTACAAAACTATTTAATATTCCATGCATTTTAATTTTTTCTTATCAAAAATTTACAGTGCTATACATTTATTTATAAGCTTGGTACACACTATTTTCTTTTTAAAACATTTACCTACTCTTCATCCCTCAATTTTTTAATGTTTTACCTTTATGACCACTGTTTTTTGAGAGTTTTAACATAAAAATTAACACTGATAGGGTTCTAAGGAGTTAACAAATATTTTTACATAGTTATAACCTTTAGCTGCCAAAAGGAGCAATTTTACTGAGGCTCATGGAAATTAAGTGCTTTGCCTAATTTCACAGAGCTTACATTTGTCAAAGTCACGCCCTTAACACAATTCTAACCTTTAAACTCTGAGCAAACAAGTATCATTCAGGTCCTATATTCTCCACAACCCAAATGCAGTATAATTTGAAGCTTTTTTTAGGTAGTGATATTCTGGTTGATGATTTAAATTACATATTCAAGAAATAATGTACAGAGAAGGTAGATGTTTCATATTCACTTAAAAGCTTCCAGTTCTGCCTCTGTATTTGATTTTTCACTACAACTGTACAAGGATAATGCTACAGTACAAGTCTTAGTGTCTTCATTGGGCATGATACACAGTGATGCCACAGTGACAAAGAACCCTCAAGTCTCAGTGACTTTCTAAAACCTCCAACGATGTCCTCTAGCTCACTCTGCATTTACACTGTAAGCCACTTGTGGCCATGCTGGATCTATCTGGGCTACTGCAGTTTCTGGGGAAAGAAAAAGCAGAAATATGGTGAGCCACCACATCTTAAAAGACACACTCCTCAATGCTGCCCATATTTTACTGGCAAAGACAAGTCATATGTCAAATTGTTCAGAGTGGGATCTATTCACCTTCCACAAGAACGGGCACAGCGAAGTACCAAGGCCAAGCCTGATGTCAAGGGCATCGGTAAATACAGTCTTCCCGTAGGGATTATATTGAAAAGATAATGCAATCTCCTGCACAACCTGGATTATTCAGACCAGGAAACTGGAACCGAGAGAGAGTAGGTAGTTATTGGCCAGAGTGTGGAATTCAGCTCAAATTCATGGTTTAAGTCCCAGACAGTGTTCACTATGCTACACTACACTACACTGCTTACGAAGTTAGCAGCAGCGCCGTGGATGTCCCCAAACAGAAGTCAACCTTGCCAGTGAAGGGTCCAAATGCTCCGTATGCCACATCGATTCATTCCCCCAGCTCCCACCTCTGTCACATCTCCACCTCTGTTATCTGAGATGGAGCCTCGCTGAGGAATCTGACCATAGGCTTCCAAGAAGCAAAGTTTGAAAACAACTTTAAATCTGAACTTCAGGCTGAATTCTGTGAGGCTCAGTTTTTCCGATTGTCAAAGGCAGCTGAAGAGACGGCTCCCTAACGTCCCTCACAGCTGTAACAATCAGTGAAACCAGGATTTATAATATTTGGCCCCTCACAGCTGATAAATCATCATCCCCTTTCCATAATGTTCTTTTGTCAAAAGACACAATCACAAAGGAAAATGTTTTTTTAATGGAGAAAAACAAGACATAAAGCTAGTGCGGGATAAAAGTTCTTTTTATTTTTGCTATTTAAAATGGTGAATCTTATCTAAGAAAACAGTTTTACTTTTTAGTGTTTTTTAAAGAAAAAAATGAAACCGAAATTAGTGTTGGTATCATTCTTGGCAAAATTCAGATTCTGAACATCCTGTATTATATAGGACCTAATTTCTTCAGCAAATAAAGAACAAAGAAACACTTTATGGATTTAAAAGTGACTTAAAAAAGTTGATAGCAGCTAAGTGTCATTGCTTTTCATGTGAACAGACCAACTGCAAAAATTTTATGCAATAATAAAGGATACTTGAAACATGAATGTATATTTAAAATTATAAAATTACTATTTTTTGTTTGCAGTTTAGAATTTTTGTACCTTTTAGAGATACATATTGTAATATTTACAGATGAAATTATGAGAATATCTGGGAAAAATTTTAACACGATGCTGTGGGGCTGAGGAGAATAGACAGGAGTATAAGTGAAGTGAGGATCTGTCTGACATCTCTGAATTAATAATAGTTAAAGCTGGATGTTGGTGAGAACATTGGGATTCATTGTACTTGTTCCTTTGCAGGTTTGAAATTTTCCATATTGAAATATTTATGGCAATTTATGGTAGCCATTCAACTCTAATATTTAAGACCACAGCATCAATTTTGTTGCATCTTTTTTAATTTATAAAGCTTCATTCATCTGCTGAATCCTATCATCCTAATTATTTATTTATAAGTTGAAAACAGAATACTGAAAAGTAGTCAGGTCTCAACATTTTATGTTACTACATTTAGATTATTGGATCCATAGACAAACACCAAAGCCACCTATTTTTGTAGGTTGTGGCCAGATTGAACCAAAATGAACATTTTTCTACTTATAGTATGAGTTTTTGATGACAGAGTGTTAGCTCCATTTCAATTTGTCCCCACCGACATTGAGCATTGAGCACAATTTTCCTGGTGTTTGAAGTACACAGAAGAGACAACTTTTCTCTATCTTAATTCCTCAAGTTTAAGTATTCCACTTTCTATTTGCAATAACACAAGGATTTGGATGTGTAGAGAAACATCCCCATGCTTAAGACCTTCATCAATCTTAGCATAATATGACTCAAAAAAGTACAGTAACTCCATTTTTTCCTCACTTTAATAAAGTCACCCACAGAATATATATTTTCAACTTAACCTTGACTTTAGTTTGTAATGTCAACATGAGGTTCCTTCCAGTCAGCAGTTCTTCCTGCAAATTTCATGTGACAATATAAGAATTTTATTTTTAATATAGCACTTACATATCTAGGATGTCAGCTTGCCAGCAAAAATCCAATATGAGATCCTTAAATACATTTAACTTGAATTGCTTGTGGCTGACACAGTAAAGATCCAGTGATGGAGTGTTTAATTCGTGGTCTTGAACAAGATGCTGCATTGTGCTCTGATGCAGCTCAGTCAGAAGCTAGAGAAATCCAGTGCAGTGTAAGTCCACATGAACATGAGCCTTGCTCAACCAGCTTTGGTAATATGAGAAGGTTGTGTGTTTTGTGCAAGCACATGGTCTTCACGTGCATGGTGTTTTATGTGTGTCTGCTGCATGCAGTATTTGTACCCAAATCTAACCACAGGAGAGGTTCACACGGGGCATGTAAGAAGCCTTGAGATGAGGATTGTTTATAGCAGAACATCAGACCACAGAGCACAAACGCCTGCAGGTTAACATGGTGAAACAACCCCTAAGTCAAGAGTACTTGATTTAGATTTCCTTGGTAACTAGATCAAACTAAGATAGATTCAAATTGCTTTCTCAGAATCTCCTCAAATTTCACCATTTTTCCTTTCTGTATTATTTTTCCATTTCCTTTGGGGACCAAACCACATGCATTAGTCCCTTGTCATTTGGTAGAGAAAATAAATCATTTTTAACAAAATTAAGTATCATAATTCTATTCACTATAACAAAGAATAGTTGTTTAAGACAGATTCTGAGAAAAGTCTACCTTGTTTTTTATTGCTTACTTGTTGTGTGACCTTGGGAAAATTCTTTAACCTCTCCAAGCCTCAGTTTCTTCATCTGTGAAATGTAACAAGGGAAAGGATTTACTTTGTACAGTTGCTATAAAGTTTAACAGATAATTAACGAAAACCCCTAGTACTGTGTCCAGAACATAGTTAAAGCTAGGTAACTTTTAGCTAGATGAAAAAGGAGAAGAAAGAAGAATTTTGTTTCTGTTTTGTTCCGTAAAGAAACATCATGAATAAGGAATGGAGAAGGAAGGGGAAAAATATGGATTAAAAAAAAAGAAAAGATGCTGAGACAAAAACATATACTCAAGGCGAAAGATAGTTTTACAAGAAGAGCAAAGAGAAACAAGCAAAGAGAAACAAGATCTTGAATTTGAATCCTTTCAAACCAGTCCCGTCTTTGAATGCCTATAATGTAACAGTGCCGAAGACATTGGATTTTAACAATTATAGTAATAATCACAATAATATATTTAAAAAGACGATACACTACTCACATGCAGGAGTTCACAGTCCAGTGAGGGAGAAGTGAAAAACACAGCTGTGACCTCAGCCAACAGTAAGCACCAGGGTGGAGGGAAGCATGGGGCCTCCTGGAGATCAAGAGATGGGAGAGTCAGGACAGAGAGATTCGGGTGTTTATAGAGAAGTGTCACCGAGGAGGTGAGTCTTTACTGGGGTCATAAAGGAAAACTAAGATTTGGTCTGTTAAAGTCATGGTGAAAGGTTGATCCAAGCAAGTTCAAAGCCAAGTAGATCTGAAGAAGCGTATTCATTGAAAATTCCAAGGACTTCATATTGGAAGGGGCTTAACATACAGACGAGGGAGTGACAAGAGAGGAGAGCAGAACTACAAAGAGCTTTCCATTTGGACTTCATTATGAAAGCAATGTCAGGGAGCTTCTTAGGAAGATACAATGGCCATGGATGTGGGGGAGATGAGAGAAGGATAGGTAGGAGTCATTGCAGACTCTTAGACATTCTAGACTTCCAGGCTTCTGATATGGAGCGTTGTGGGGATATCTGCTAAAAGAGAAATTACAGGAAGAGGGGCAGACGACAACAGGTGGATAAGAAGTTCCATTTTTTCCAGGTTTGAAATCCACATTCAATCTCCAGATAAATGTATTCATTGCAGTTGAATAGTTGAATACCATTGGATGATGGCTGTTGAGAATAAACATTTAAGTTTTCAGTATATAAATGTTGATTGACTCTAATGGTCTTTATTTAGTTCCATCCAATAGGTCCGACTTCTTCAACTAGACTTAAACTGCCCAATACCAAAGCCAAAATCATATATTCTCCTCTTATTCCACAGAACCCTTCATGTGGTATTAGTTATGCAGAGATGTCCAACAAATATCAGGGTAAACTAAGTGAATTTTATAGAATCAGAACTAGTTTCTCAATCTGGAAAAATCTTGTTAAGTAGCTTGTCAATACAAATGCTAAAAAAAACAACTAATGTATTAAATAAAGAAGATCAGTAATTGATTTATGACGTCATGAGTTTCAAGGCCTTCAGTTTCATTTCTGTAGAGTCCGCTAGTTCCACTAAAAGCACAGTATAAGACCTATATGATTGTAAGATAAAAATTATTTACCTCTTAATCTCAAATTAATACCTTTTCTAATTTTTAAATTATTTTTGGATTCTCATGAACTAAAGTGTATCATGTGGAAACAAAGACTTCTAATTCCTCCTGTTTAATTCTTTGCCAAACATCTCCCTTGGGGTATTCTCCAGAGTCCTCAGACGTCCCATGTCCTGCTCTGGACTCTTCAATACAGCTTGTCCCCTTTGTAATGACATCCCCTCCACCCAATTATCCAGGTTCAAATTCCCTTACGCAACCCTGACTTCTGCTTCCTTCTTATCTCATACCCCATCATTTGCCAACTCCCCTTTTATGTATGTATTTTACCTTTAAGCCCTTGAATTACCAATTTTCCTTTAGTCTTACTTTCCTTTCTGCTCTTCTCCCCACCAAGATGCTTAGCTTCTCGTTAATTTCTCATCAGTCGATCTTTTACTCATTACAGATTGACTTGTAGGAATGGTTATGATTATATATTTAAAATGAATGAGCTAATTTTTTCCCACAGGGAGAAGTTATTGAGAGGAGGCACAATTAACACAGAGTTGGACATACAGTTATTCATCATAGCTTCATCTCACTCCAAATCCAGGCACCATACGGTGAGATATGAAGAGGTCACAAAACGCTATTACGACACCAGACCCGGGTTTTCAGGCTATGTTGAAGCTCCATTTCTTCCAGCAATTGAAAATTGTGTAGGCAGAGGGTATCCCACTCAAAATGTTGTGAGTCAGGGAGAGGCTTTGTAATAATGTACTCTTGTTTTGTATTAACAGACATTTTTAGAGGATTAAAATAGAAAACGGGCTGTTATACATAGCACTCAATGTGAAACCTTTTTACAGACCACAGGGGGAACCCCTCTTGTTTTTATAGATGGAGAATTTTCTTTTTTTTAAATATGAAGAACACACACATACTCAAAAACAAAGCAAAACAAATAAAAACACCTTATGAAATTTTTTTTTTTTGCTGGAAGGAACTAGTGCAGGAAAAAGTCATAGAGTAAAATCTCAAGATTCGTAAAGCTGGACAAGGCCGTGGAGATCTTTCCTTCCAACCCCCTCAAATTACAGATGAAGAAACAGGCTAAGGGAATGTGTAACTTTCCCAAGGTCACAGTTAATTAATTTTTCAGCAGAGACTAGAATTTAAATCTTTTAAATCCCAGTCCAGCCCTCTTAAATCGTAAGGAAAGGTGGAAAACAAGTGTTATTTCCCAAGGAATCACTTATCTAGTTGCAAAAGGAAGGTTGGCCTACCTGCAAGAGACACAGTCTGTGTTACCATGTGATTTAAAATATGGAGCATTTACCCCAGTTCTTCTGGAAAGTTCTTTCAGGCAAGTTCAGTATCTTCCTGCTGGGTTTCCTAGCTGCTCTGAGAAATTTATCCCAGGGTCCATGGTTACTTCTACAGACTTTGCATACAAGAGACTGAACCAGCGGCTTCTGAATTATGATCCCTGAGCTATTTGGGGTTTGGCACGCCTTCCCAGTTAGCAAAGAAGTAAATTTCAAATTCCAGAAAAGTGAATTTGGGAAGAAGGAGGAAAAGAAATTGTTTTATCTGAAAGGTGAAACACAAACTGTGGATTTTACCATGAATTATAGACAGTGATTTCATTGCATATAAAATATATAAAGAAGGGAGAACACATTAAAAAGATCGTAATAGCAAAAACACAGCAACACGCCTGAGTGTGCTAGCTAGAGGACTGGCCAGACCACTTGCTGAAACCCTCAGGACTTTGAAAGAAGGCCACTGAGATGAAGGAAAAACCTATATGTATGCAGAAAAATTCAGGTTGTTTTCTGATATGAAGGAATAATTATTTTCAAAGATCTTGTGGTCATCGCCTATGCTCCTTGTAGCAAAATAAGGAATAGTATAATAACATTCACGAGGGAGAAATCCTATATGTCCCTGGCAGTGTCCTGGAACATACCAGAGAAAATTAACAGCTTCAAGTCAGATAAGTTCCTGGATCAGGGAAACCTCCTGTTGAGCATTCATCATTTAGTCTGAGATTTTTTAACTGGCGGTATTTCTAATCACATATACACACATACTACTAACAATCATACATGCATTGCACCCCCATGTGTGCATGTATATGCACGTACACACACACACACACACACACACACACACACACACACACATATGGCCCTGGAATCGACACATGGCTACAATTTTCTTATGTCCCAAATTGAATTTGAGTATACAGTAAGCCAGCTGGAGGATGATAGTTTTACAAGGTCTGGAGATAATTTATCAATTGAACTTCAAAGTTCTCTCAGCCTTTCTGCATTGGTCATTATTAAGCAGAAAAATATGTAATCATTGGAGAAGAAAAATATTAGATTTAAACTAAGGTCAACTAGTCTTGAATCAATGTAAGTTTCCAAGATATCATCCAGCCCCATCTCCTTGTTTTCCTAATCTGCCATTCCTTCAAGCAGTCATCACTTCCTCACGTCTTTGGATCTGAGGCGGAGAAGTCTATGGAGAGAAATAAGAAAGAGGGTATGTATTTCCTATCACCGCAATAAAAGAAACTTAACAAGATGTCTCTCTTCTTAGGCTTCCATAGTAGAAAAGGGTTGGTGGTTTGAAAACACATTGTCTGCTGAGAGTCCAAGGGATAATGCATCTGAAATTTAGAAATGGGCGAGGATGAAAAATACAGGTAAGGAAGGAAAGAATTTGAACATTCAGCTATCTCCCAAAAGTCTCAGAAGCAACTAATTCCTGTGGAGCATTTAGTATGTACTGGCACCACAGAAAGCCAGCATTGTGCATTTCATCTTCAGAACAGTCTTGGAAATAGATACTCTTTCAATACCCATTTTACATGTTTGAAAAATTGATGTTAGACTGGTTAAGGAATTATAGTTTACACAGAGGTGAAGTTGGCACAGAGGAACAGGGTGATTGAAAGTACTTCCTCTTAATAGCATCCTTTGGATGAGGAACAACGGGAGCCCTAGAGTTGGTCTTTTCAAAGTTTATAACAAATTCTATATTTGGCAGATGCTTCCCTTCTAGTTTGTACCAAAGTAAAAACAGAAAATAACATGAATACAGATAAGTTACGTAGCAGTTCAGAATTGCTCTTGTTCTCGTTAACAATTTATAGTTGACAGTCAGCTAGCAGACAGTTAACACTTGTATTTTCAAGGGACTATTCTTTGGCATCATAAATACAAGAGATATTTTTCTAAAAGAATAAGGTACAATATCTTCCCTCTGCTCTCATCGTTAATAATTTAATAGCAAGCACAAGTCATACACCAAAATAAATTCAGGACAAACCAGATGAACAACATATTCTAATGGGAGCAGAAGAAAATCTTTCCAGGAATGGTTGCACTTTAATTGAGTATTAAAAGGTGAATAGAATTTGAGAGGCTGAGATGGGCACGAGATTTTCTTGATAGGACAAATGCTGACAGCAAAAGCCTAAGGAGTGAATGCTCAGGCCCAATTCCAGGGTTGTCTAGTAAGTCACCCTGACTAGTGGATATCATTGAGTTCCAATAGTGAAGGAGAATAAGATTGAGTTCATGTTGTAGAGAAAATTACATATATCTGAGTTTTGTTACTTTTGTTTTTGTGTTTCTTTTTTTTTTTTGCTTTTTGCTAAATTGGTTATTCATAACAGCTGTATGTTGGAGTGTCACAAATCACCATGCCAACAATTGCTAGAACTCGAAATCTACATGAAAACATTCTATTTATGAATTTCATTTGGACACCTTAGAGTTTCCTAGTGTTAATTAAGACTCAAATACCCCAAAGGAACATCAGTATTACAAATTTTTTACAGCATTTTATGCAAATCAAATAGAATCCTTGAGACCATTTCTTTATAAACATTCATTGCATTATCTGATGATATACCCACTATCAAGAAGATCCAAGGTAATAATCAATTGAGATGATTAATGTAAACATCTCCAAAAAACAACCAAAAAGAAGTGTTTTTGGTCTTCTATTTCTATTTGGTTGTACATAAGCAATCAGGCAACACTACATCTGCAGCATGCCAAGGGTGCTGAAATCCTGAAAGACTTTGTTGGTGTTATTTGTTTGTTGTGAGAATTTTTTTCTCAATGTGCTTGTAATTAGAGGAATGAAAAGAATGCTAGAACTGTAGTATGTGCTTGGATTCACCACTAAGTTGATTACCTCTTTACTCCCACAAACATTATATTTTTTAAGTCCTCTACAATTCCTGGTTGCTCCTTTGCTCGCATGTGGCACACAGCTCCAATTTAACTAGCCAGAAAGTTAAAACATTGAAATATCATGTTGTCTCCCATCTCAGAAGGCAGTGAATTTTGTGCACCAAAAGACTCATGGGAAATAAATAACATTGAAAAAGATGCATTAAATCTTTTAGTTTTCCAGAGAGGTAAACTGAACGTACACTGGAAGTGCAGTAGTTTGTGGCTCAAAAAATAAAAATAAAGAGGATCCCACAAACCAGTTGTTTGCACCTAAAAACAAATTTCTGGTTAATTATTTAGGAAATGAACTAAGATACAAACGAATGATCTAAATCTCAGTTATTGCTTTGATTTAACATCTGACTAAACTCTCAGTACTCTCAGTACAAGTAGAATCAATAAGCTCTTTGGTTTAATACCAATGAATTTGAAAAAAAGTAGGCATGTGTTTCCTTCAAATATTGCAAACACATTCATGGGAAGAATTCTTTTTTCTTTTAAATCACAGCTCTGATTTTGGCATTAAATTTAATCAACAGAGGATTTTTAAATAGATATTTGCTTCATAAATTTATCTAAAAATGCTCTTCAGTAGGTGTTGGTATTAAGTTAAACCGCTTAAGAGTGGAGGTTCTGATTTAATGTTTAAATTTGCCATCTGATGCAAATCTCCAATAGTTCATAGAGGCACCACCACAGTCTATATTTAGACCTTCTCTCTTCTTTCTAATACATTTTTCTTTGCTACAAAAGTAGACAAATGTCATTGCCCATTTTGATTGTCTAAATATCATTCACCCTACTCGAAATCTTAAATGGGGCTTTTAATTTCATTTATTGTATTAAATCTAAAGTCCAAACTCATTTAAGTAAATTCGAAAGCCTCCCTAAATCTAGTCCTTTCTTACTTAGTTTTACCCAATAATACAGTTTAATCTTCTCCTCTTCATCCTACACCTATTTCCTGCACACACATGCCTATTTTTCCCACTTCATCTTTGTATATTTTGCCTTCTCTCTATAACATCCATATATTCTCTATCTCTGAGTTTAACCAATCCTTCGAGACCCAGCTTGAATTTTTTCTTCTCCAGAAGCACATGATGGACAGTGCCTTTGGTGAATTTCTATTGCATTTGCAAGACAGCATTAGAAATTGAATATACTTAAAGGCGTCGTACATACTTCATGTTCTCCTTGTTTTGTGGTTACCACAATGCTGTGAGCACATGAGTAAGTCCTTTACAGATATTGATTGACTGACTGATGCTTTCATGCTTAATTTCCCTCTTGCACCTCTGTAAAGATAGAATAAATTTTAAGATATCCCCATAGAGTTCCATTCTTGTACCACCATGACTAAGTCACCTGGCATTTCTGTTCAGTTGTTTCAAAGTCTAGATGTACTGTTAACTATCTTTCTACATCAGAAAAGGCCACAACTGCAGATTAAAAGCAATTTACCATTGCAATATACAGCATAATTAGGTGCATTGTGGGCTATGGTGACCACACATATCAAGATTCTTCTACTGTGGCTTCGTAAAAACTAGAACACAGGCCAAATAGAGTCTATTACTATAAATAAAACATAATTTCAGTGACACATAACCCTTCTGAAGTGCTCATTGATGTATATTCAATGGTGTTCTGTGGAGCTGAGGTGAATGGTAAAATATTCTAGTTCACAAGGGCTGTGTTATATCGGATGTATGGCAAACTTCTGCCGCCTTATTCCAGAGCAAACACGTTGCAGACAGGCTGTCCCCTTTATGTGATAGATTTGTTCCTGAAGTGTGTATGTGTTTGTAAACTTTTGTGTGAGTTAAATCTTACTTTTTCCCCTATTGATTTACACAGTGTTTAAATTTCAGATTTGTTTTATACTTCTTTTTCTCAATAAACTCTAATGCCAAATTTTAAACTTTTCTGCCTTGCCCTCAATACTGTTATTATTAAAAATTTAATCCATGGTCAAATGATGAAATCCATTTGAGAAATTCTATTTTTAAAAGTCTGACAGTAAATATTTTTATGATAGTATTTGCACAGATTTAGCTGCTTCGTTATTGATTTATCTCCATTTTCTCAATGTGTTCTTGTGCTGACAAACATTTTAGTTGAACATTCTTTTTTTTCCTTTGGACTCAGTTTTTATGACCTCTTTTCCTTGCTAATTCTTTTTTTATTTTTCTGTAGAGTTTGGGAGTGAGAAAGAATAGTAAATGTGCTCAAATCTTCAAAAATTTGTAAAATTTATATCTTTTAATAATTAGCAGGAAGAAAAAATAACAGTTGTGCTCTTTATCATTGTTTTTACTTTAAAACTTCTCAATTTTTAAATAAAAAATTATTGTTTTAATAGTAGGTACTCATGGAGATTAACAGAGAAGGTGCTTATCCATAGTAACAGACATGCAACTCCTCAGAGGGTATGTCTATGAGTAATATTAATAACTTGTCATATCAGGTGAAACTTTGACAAAATGACAATTATCAGCACGTAGCCATTTTTGTCACTGTGATTAAAGACCTGAACATTTGCCAAAAATCATTTTCAGCAATGTCTTCTAGCACATTTTTCTGAGCAACAAAATAAGCTGAGGCCTTTTCTGTACTTGCACAGTGTAATTGTGGGAACAAAAACTTAAAGCTAGATTAGAGCCAAACAAGAAGGGTCTATAAAGTCCCTTGTGAAGAATGATATGGTCACAGGGACAGAGAAAATTTCGCTTTGTGCTTTGTAGTCATAGTAATGCTACAAACTTGAGGTGTGGATGGCCATTTGTGCAACTGTAAAGGGACCCAGATCAAAATAAAAGAAAGAAAGAGATGAATATATCATGCCTGATGAACTTATTTGAACATTTAGATTGACACGGGCCTAAAATCAGCTGCATCTCCTGGGAAGGTGCAGCTTCAAGTTCAAGAGCCAATAAGTTCACTTCTATTGTTTAAATCTTTGTAAACTCTATTTCTATCACATAAAATCTTGTTTTCCTTTCTAATAAGCCAGAGTGCTTGTTCTGGGCATGTGCACTAATGCAGTGGACTTTACTCATCCTGCCTGCGGGTCTACTGTCCTTCTTCCATATGCTGATTGACATAAAATATTGTTCAGATGCTGAAATTAAATTACAAAGACAGAATACCAAAACATTGACCCTGCCATAATCTCTCTTCAGTGTTAAGTGTGAGATTTCTTCCCAGTGATGGGAAAGAGCAGCCCTCACTTCTCCGCGTCAGTTATGGGTTGCACAAAATATCCACACTGAACATTAGATCCAAGGCATTTTCCTATTCTCATTACCAAGCATCCCAAAATATGTTTTCCTTCCAGCCTCAATCTTTGCTCAGGGTGCCCTTTGGATGACCCAGAACTCCCAGGGTCATATTCTGGAAGGGGCTTACTCTCAGCTGGCTACTAAACCAACCCATCTTGGATGTTGGTTATTGAAGAATCTCCCTTTCATAATGAGTGTTCAGACACCACAGCCAGGTGTGCAAGAAAGAATCTGGGCAAGTGAGGGTGTCTGCTGGCCCTTAAACTGCATCCCATGAGGATTGGCCTGTTCTGTCCTCCCTGAGGTCTGTCTGTGTCAGAAGAGGAGTCTCCTCAGAAACAGGATCCAATGTACGTGTCAACCCATAGGGTTTCCCCACTTCACTTCTTAAGCAGCTTCTTAGCATTTCTAAGGCTAATGATTTCTTGTGAGCACCCTAGTAAAGTGTTTTACCTTCTGAAAAAAAAAAAATTAACATCTAATTTTTGGCCTTACATGACTTTTTGTGAATGACATTGATTTGGCAACATTCCTTCACTAGAGGTCAAATTTAAAGTTCAATTTAATTTGGATAACAACAAGAAATGCAGTCATACCTGAGAGAGATAATGGGTTTGCTTCCAGACCACCCTAATAAAGTGACTATTGGAATAAAGCAAGTCACACAATTTCTTTTTGTTCCTCACAGGATATAAAAGTTATATTTATATTATACTATACTCTATTAAGTATGCAGTAGCATTATGTCTTAGAAAACCAATGTACATACCTTAATTAAAAAAATACCTTATTACTAAAAAATGCTAACAATCATCTTAGCGTTCAGTGAGTTGTAATCTTTTCGTTGGTGCAGGGTCTTGCCTCAATGTTGTCAGCTGCTGACTCATCGGGGTGGTGGTTGCTGAAGGTCAGAGTGGCTGTGGCAATTTCTTAAAATAAGACAATGAAATTTGCTGCATTAACTGACTCTTCCTTTCACAAAAAGGAATGCAATGCTGTCTGACAGCACTTTACCCACAGTAGAATGTCTTCTAAAATTGGAGTCGATCCTCTCAAATCCTGCCACAACTTTATCAAAGTTTATGTAGTATTCTAAAACCTTACATGTTCACCAGGATTAGATTCCATCTTAAGAAAACCTTTTCTTTGCTCATCGATAAGAAGCAACTCCTCATCTGTTCAAGTTTCATCATGAGTTAGCAACAATTCAGTCACGTCTTCAGGCTCCACTTCCAATTCCAGTTCTCCTGCAATTTCCACTACATCTGTAGTTACTTCCTCCACTGAAGTTTTGAACCCCTCCAAGTCATTCCTGAGAGTTGGAATTGACTTCTTCAAACTCCTGTTAATATTTAATGTTGATATTTGGACTCGCTCCCATGAACTATGAATGTTTTTAATGGCATCTAGCATGGTGACTCCTTTCCAGAGGGTTTCAATTTACTTTCCTCAGATCCATCAGAGAAATCATTATCTACAGCAGCTATAGCCTTAGGAAATGTATTTCTTAGACAATAAGACTTAAAATTTGAAATTTCCCCTTGATCTGTGGGCTACAGAATGGAAATTGTGTTAGCAGGCATGAAAACAGCATTCCCTTCCTTGTACATCTCTATCACAGCACTGGAGTGACCAGGTGCATTGTCAATGAGCGGTAATATTTTGGAAGGAATCTGTTTTTTCTGGGCAGTAGTGTCAACAATGGGCTTAAAATATTTAGTAAAGCATGCTGTAAACAATATGCT
This sequence comes from Avahi laniger, assembly GCA_963575035.1. Taxonomy (NCBI): domain Eukaryota; kingdom Metazoa; phylum Chordata; class Mammalia; order Primates; family Indriidae; genus Avahi; species Avahi laniger. Next base: position 84,965 of record CAUYSK010034201.1, read on the forward strand.
GTCATCCAGGTTTTGTGATTCCATTTACAGAGCACAGGCAGAGTAGATATAGCATGATTCTTAAGGGTCCTAGGATTTTCAGAATGGTAAATGAGCATTTGCTTCAATTTAAAGCTCATAAAGTCAGCTGAATTAGCCCCCAAGAAGACAGTCTCCCTGTCCTTTGAAGTTTCGAAACCAAGCATTGATTTCTCCTCTCCAGCTATGAAAGTTCTAGATCTTCTAATAGAAGGCTGTTTCATTTGCATTTATTGATAAAATCTATCCCTCTTCCTTATGCTGATTCACATACAACATTTTTCAAATGCTGAAATTAAATTACAAAGGTTATTTGTAAATTTGTTGTTTAGTGTAGCCACATTCAACAATGATCTTAGCTAGATCTTCTGGATAACTTGCTGTAGTTTCTACATCAGCACCTGCTGCTTCACCTTGCACTTGTATGTTATACACACGATTTCTTTCCTTAAACCTCATGAACCAACCTCTGCCAGCTTCCAGCTTTTCTTCTGTAGCTTCCTCACCTCTCTCAGCCTTCACAGAATTGGAGAGAGTTAGGACCTGCCTCTGGATTAGGCTTTGGCTTAAGGAATGTTGCCACTGGTTTGATCTTCTGTCCAGACCACTAAAACTTTCTCCATATCAGCAATAAGGCCGGTTCGCCTTATCATGCATGTGTTCACCAGAGTAGCACTTTTTAAATTTCCTTCAAGAAATTTTTCCTTTGCATTCACAACTTGGCTAATTGTTTGGCACAAGAGACCTTGCTTTTGGCCTATCTTGGCTCTCAACGAGACTTCCTCACTAAGCTTAATTAGTTTTAGCTTTTGATTTAAACTGAGAGGCATGAGAGTCTTCCTTTTCTTGTATATTTAAAGGCCACCGTTGGGTTATTAATTGGCCTAATTTCAATATTATTGTGTCACAGGGAAGAGGAAGGCCCACGGAGAGGGAAAGAGACAGGGAACTGCCAGTTGCTGGAGCAGTCAGAGAACACGCATTTACAGATTAAGTTCTCCCTGTTATATGAGCACTGTTCGTGGTGCCCCAAAACAATTACAATAGTAACCTCAACGATCACTTATCACAGATCACCTTAACAGACATAATAATAATGGAAATGTTTGGAATACAGTGAGAATGAGGAGAATGTGACACAAAGACACAAAGTGAGCACGTGCTGCTGGAAGAATGACTCCGATAAATTTGCTTGATGCAAGGTTGCCGCAAACCTTCCATTCGTATAAAATGCAGCGTCTGTGAAGTGCAATAAAGCAAGCGCAATAAAATGAAGCGTGCGTGTTTGTCTCTTTTGCACACTTTTCTCGGATTTTGATGTAATGTATTTCTTTTAACCCGAAGAAAGCATTTCAATCCAAAGAAAAAAAGGGCTAAATAATCATGCTTTAAAAATAATCCTAAAACCTACAACAAAAGTAATTTACACACATGTGCACGCACACATTCACAGATACCTCCAGTCCCTGAATAAATAACAAGAAATGAAAACCTACCAAGGAAATGGAAAAAGACCTCTCATGGCTTAACTTGTTTTGAGAATATGTCTGTTAAATAAATTTTACACGTGACCTGAAGTGTGAGCCAAAGAAGTACATATGGTGAAACTTTAGCAAATACTTACTAAGGGAGTAACCCACAAAGGAATTAAAGATCCTAGCCACATATTTAATTTTTTCACCCAAACTGTTAAAAGTTATGTCATTTTTCAGTGGAGAATGTAGGTTGGCTAATGGATTTAACACTACCATTTGGTCTAATTTCCTCATGTCTGCTCCAATCATTGTATAGGCCTCTTTATAGGGGGAAAAAAAATCTTAGAACTTTATCTCCTTGTTTTTTGTGTTCTCACACAGGCACTCTGCTATATTTTACTCATTGAAAGCTGATGTTCGGTAAAAAAGAAACAATTTAGGATAGAGATGAGATTAATATGGTGTACCTAGCACTGAAAGCAAAATGACTCAGAAAAAAACATTTTCCAACACAAACTATATTTTGCAGGTCGGGGTAGAAAACCTGGAAGAGAGAAGAAGTGTTTTACTCTGTTTTTATGAACTATGTTTTTTGATTTTGATCATTTTTATTCTTTTCTATCTGAATCTAGTTTTATCTTCTAAATTTTATGTTGCTTCTTTGTAACAAAACCTTCATGTCAATGACAATTCTAACAATAGTAATTATCTTCTGGATGGTTTGGGTTGCCCTTTTTAGCTTGCCTTTCCCAGATGAGAAAAGCCCGTATATGAAGATCTGTGTGTCTAGCAAAAATGTTTAAGTAGAGCTTTGAAGCTCCTCTTTAGAAGGTTTGGGATCCCAATCTTCTGCAGGCTATATACAAACCTAGGGATTAGATTAAAATGTTTCATGGCATTCATTCCTAATCTAAATGGTCACTGAAGAGGAATGAAAGTTTAGAGACAGACCTGAGTTCCAACCACAGCCCCATCACTCATGAGCTGTGTAACCTTAGATTACTTCTATAACTTTTTAAAGTTTACTTCTGACATAAAATAGAGATAGAAATCACTTCTACTTCTGCATGATTCTTACGAGAAATAAGTAATCCAATGCACAGGTTCAGTAAAATGTTCAACAAATGATGAATGCTCAAAATGAATGAATCATTCCATTATTGCTATTATTATTTCATTTTTAAAATTGGCATTCAGTGTTAGTCCCTTCATACCATTAAAACTTTTATATGCAGGGAAATACTTGCATTTGGCCATGTTAGAACACCGTTCCTCTTAAGCTCTGAATGTTTCGCGGGCGTACATAAAAAGAGGCAAGCATCTGTTCTGGAGTTCTGGTTCATCATTATTATCGTGTTAGTCACCATAATTTGTGCCCTCCTAAATGTACACTGTCTACCCACAGGTTCTCTTGTAACTTGTAATATACAAAGTGTAGGAGGGAAATGCTAGACTTCATTCATCTTGTGGTGAAAGCCAATTCTACCAAAGCCTGAAAAAGTATATGTGACATTATCAGTAGTAAATTTGTTTGCTTCTTTTTAAATTTATGATTTATTCTCCACTATATTACAAAAGAATTTATTAGATACATAGAAACATCAGTAGGTAGGTACATAAATTGATAGAAACATGAAAAATTAAGCAAACAAAAGGAATAAGAGTATCATATAACAATCTCAGGGTAGTGATTACTGAAATACAGTCCGTTATTTCACTCAGGATTTTTTGAAAGTGGAGGGGAGACAGGAAGCATAGAGGACCATGGAGCTATGACAGAATTTTGACAGAGTCAAAACTTCCATTCCTCATTTAGGTTGTGGTTCAAAAATTACTTCTCCAGTGACACCTCACATAATGATCTTTCTAAAATTGTACCCTTCCCACATCACTTTCTAATCTCTTACAACCAGATGCCACATTTACTTCTTTGTCACCAATCAACCTCCACTCAATGTCAATTCTATGAGAACAGATTTTTTTGTTTGTTTTGCTCTTTCCTATATCCCCAGATATTAAAGTAGTGCCTGACATATAGAAGATGGTCAATAAATATTACTGGATTAATTAATAGGTAAATTCACATGACTGAATTATTTTGCTTTGATTAAATTCTTTATAAAAGAAAGGAACATTGAGAAAAACCCTCTCCATTTTATATTTTATTTCTAGCTCTGGTGACGCAAATGGAAGAGTATGGTATTTACTAATCCATTGATTTTCATTGTATTTGCTACAGCATGGTGTTTGGGTGTCTGTGGGGGGTGCTGTTTTCTTGCTTAAAGACAGCCTTAAAAATTCAAGGAAAAAAATTCTAAAACTCAGCTTCTAAACAGTTTATATTATCATTGTTTACATTCATCTTTCTCTATCATTCTAATCTATATACGAAGCATATATGATGGTTAATTTTATGTATCAGCTTGGCTAGACTGTGGTGCCCAGTTGCTTGGTCAAATACCAGTCTAAATGTTACTATGAAGATACCTTTTCTATAATTAAATTAGCACACTTTGAGTAAGGAAGATTATGCTTCATAATGTGTTTGGGAGACGTTGCAGGTGGGTGTCTCATTCAATCAGTTGAAGGCCTTATGAGAAAAGACTGAAGTTTCTTGAGTGAGAAGCAGTTCTGCTTTAACACTACAACATAGAAACCCTTCCTGAGTTTCTAGCTTCCAAATTTCAATCTCAAGACTGAAAAATCAACTCTAACATGAATTTCCTGTTTGTCAGGCTGCTCTATAGATTTTGTACTTGCCAGTTCGCATATGGTGTGAGCCAATTCCGTAAAATAAATCTCCCTCTGCGTATCTTATTGGTTATATTTCTGTGGAGAATCTTGAATGAAACAGGGTGTGATGATTGAAACTGCTCAGTACTGTGAAACACGGGTGCACTTCCTCAAGTTCATCCCTTCACTGCAGGCTTTGTAGACAACACCTGGTGCTACTGGAGTGCCACTGACAGAGGCGAACCATGTGTTACCTGTAGAGTGCTGAATCACTGGAGGGGAATGGAGACGTTTTCTAAACTCTCCTCTTCCTTCATTGTGGGAAGGAAACATAATTATCCTAGAAAAGTATCCATCCTCATCATCTTTCAAAAATTCTAAGAGAAAAATTGAGCTAATTTAGTATCCAATGACCATTTGCACCACTGAGGGCTTAGTAAAAATTTAGAATGTAGCAATCCCCAGGACTGTTTCCAGAATAGATTTAAGGTCCTCATAGTTTTATGGCTACCACTTTTTTGCGGTTCTCTATCATCATCCTCTCCAATGTAGCATGAAGTCTCAGAAAAGAGTGAAGAATTTAAGTAATGAGCTCATGTTTATCACCAGGCAGTCATCACAGTCCTTGTATTTATAACTTAATATAAGAGTTTTTTTAATAGATTTCTTTGTGACAATCTATCCTTAGGATATGTATGGAAAGAGCAAATGTGACTATTTTTAATTGCAAGTACTAAGATAGCAAAAGCAAAAATATGACTCTTGTACTTCTCAGGAAGACATTATGCTATGTTTAAAAAAAAAAACTCAGCACCAATATGAGCCTTCAATTTAGCAGATTTTAGGATAAATAAGCTAACAATAAGTAAATTTGCCATCAAACTTTGGAAACTTGAAATGGTACAAAAACATATCTTCTAAAGGAGAGACAGAGAGAAGGAGGTAGTCCTGTCTGCCTACAGCCTAAAGCAGAAAGCCCAGGTAGAAACACATGGATTCCTTCTTGCCTTCAGGCCCCGAATAGGCATGAGGTGTTGATGAAATATTCTTTTTTGTTTATTTTACCCAATACATAGGCTTTGTCTCTGTGTGTGCACGTGTATGTGATGTACGAGATTTCAATTTGACCAGCCTGCGTGAGTGGGTTGCAGAGGATTGGGATAGATAAGCTTTTTGAAGCTCACCTCCTGCAGGTAAATAAGAAGCCTTCTAGAACCACTTCTCTCCCTTCTTCAATCCACATTCATGGTTGTGTTTGAACATAGACCCTAATATAGTATTAAGCACTTGAACTCAGCACAGAACCCCTACCCTCTGGAAAATTATTTAACTTCTCCAAAGCTAAGATTCTTCTTATTTGAAATAGGGAAACTGGAAGCACTTATCTTTTTGGATTGCTGTAATGGTTAAAGGAGTTAGTGCATGTCAGACACATACTGAATGATCAGCTGGTATTGATTATGTTTAGTAAGGTTCTGGTTTTTACATAAAACTTATACTGAATGAAGTATAGAATTGATAAGCAGTAAAATGAAATAATCAGAGAAAAATTAATAAGTGTTTTGCTGACTAGGAGGAAAATGGTGAGAAATGAGAGGCTATGGTATTCTTGAGTGGTCAGAAATGTCCCCATGGCAGAGACTTTTCCTTGAAAGTGGTATAGGGTTTGGAGAGTTAGATAAGAAATATTAGATGAGGTGAGTAACATATTCAAAGACAAAATGGAAATAACCATTAATAGAATGTGTGAGAGCATCTACTCACTGTAATCAAAGTGGATCCACCTTGGAGATATGGATGAACCAACAGGGTGTTTAAGGAGAGACTAGAAATTGTCAATTCTTTTTCTAACGTAAAATATCAAAATTCTTCATTAGTAATAACTCAAATTTAAAACTGAGTATACTCATCTATTCATTCCTGTTTTGAGAATTTTTTTCAGTTTATTCAAAATAGTAATTTGAAAGTTTTGAACTGAAATTAACTTCATTTTTGCCATTTGTTGTTTGCAGTTAGAAGGAAAAAAGAAAACATCCTGCATACCACATTCACTTAAAAAAGAAGAAATCAAATAATGCTGTGTGAACTAATCATGAAATTTATTAAAGAATAAATATTATTTTGACCAAGTGTTGACAGTCTAAAGTCTTGGAGTTAATATTACTTTAATAGCATTGCAAATGCATCTTAAGCCTTAATTAATGTGAAGTGTTGAAACACATATTTTGAGTGCAAAATATGTCTTAATTTCCTAGACTTACTTTAGTATTTACAAAATCTGGAAATAATGTAGAAGTATCTGGGTTTTATTTATTCGTAAGTACCTAACAGACAAAATATTTCTGGCATATCAAGCTTAAAAAATCATGTCTCCATAAAAAATGTGGGGTGGGTAGCAAGTGTCAAAGGAAAATTTCATCAGACACTAGAATGACCTACACGCTTCCTCTGATCCTTTCTGCACCCACAAGATATATTGGAAAAATTAATCTTGTACAAGATTGCAGGACCCAACAATGACCTCAGCCAAGTTTCATAACTTCTCAAAACACAAACCGTGCCATCCTCATGTAAAGAATGTACTGGGTCATGCTGCCTTTTCACTCTCTGTATAACAGAGGAGAAGGAATTGCTGTTTTAAGTACATTCCCTATATAAATACATCCTATAGCAAAGTATTATTTATCTGATTATTTTCCTAAAGTGTTGGATATTTCATTGTGTTTTATCAGAAAGATAATATTCACCCTGGGAATTTGTTTGGTAAAGTAGTACAGGGATCTGCTCTCTCTAATTAGCTGCACCAGCTTTTAAAACAATTTTAATAGTGTTATCAAAATGTATCTGACATTAATTACTACTTCCTTAGGATGGGGTCACACAGTTCAGATTCTGTTACAAATTTTTGAAGCAATAGATAATAGAGCTAATGTTGCAGTAGTTAGCCCAATCAAAAGGTTGCATTAGCAAAGCCTATACTAGGTAAGCTAAGTGCAATGAAAACATGCGACAATATTCTGTAACATAATAGTGTGAATATTTTTAATTTAGGGGTAAAGAGATGCTAAATCAGATTTAAATTAATTTGACAGCTAAAGCATTTCAATACTGATATAAATCTGATAGTTACAAAATCTGAGTTTGTGGATATTTGTGACCCAAGACAGTGCCAAAAGTTCTTGTTTTCTCAATGCAGAATGAATGCAAATACCTCAAATATCACTGTGGCAGAATGTTTTACAGCTAAATCTGAGAAAGCAGCCTATTGCTGACCCCAGCAGCGTTAGACACAAAGCATTCTTAAAATAACCCTCAGAATTTTAGTATTTGGGAAGTCTCTTAATTTATTATAATTAGATTTAACCTGAAGACATTTTTATGTTTGGACAAACCTGATTTGCCCCACTCCATTCTTTCCCCATTTGGACAGTGCTGAAGATATTGCAGATACAACTTTTTTCAGTGCTTTATATACTCCCTGGGACTGGATTGCAGATGAAGCTGGAGTATGGAGTATGAGTGAAGGATTATCTTTCTTTCTTTTTTGAGACAGAGTCTCACTCTGTTGCCCTGGCTAGAGAGAGTGCCGTGGCGTCAGCCTGGCTCACAGCACCCTCAAACTCCTGAACTCAAGCGATCCTCCTGCCTCAGCCTCCTGAGTAGCTGGGACTACAGGCATGCGCCACCATGCCCGACTAATTTTTTCTATATATTTTTAGTTGTCCAAATAATTTCTTTCTATTTTTTTTAGTAGAGACGGAGTCTCGCTCTTGCTCAGGCTGGTCTCAAACTCCTGAGCTCAAACGATCCACCTGCCTTGGCCTCCCAGAGTGCTAGGATTACAGAAGATTATCTTTCTTGACTTCTTCAGAGTTTGGAGAGGACAAACAGCTTTGAAACAAAGGAAGCATCCCCAAAGTCAGGGCACTGATGAAGCTTAAGTTTTCACTACACATTGCAACAACCAGTTAGAAAGGCAAAATATCCGCTTGTGGAATAATATTAACCCCAATATGCTGGAACCATTGATAGCTAAATGATGGTGAAAAACTGTGATTTTTTAAGGATCATACTATTTCTCTGTTTCTTTAGGTGAAGGTTTAGATTTCTTTGTCTGAATTTATTCTTAATTTGATTGTTTAGGGTTATCCAAAATTTTTTTTTAATGCATCCAGTACTAGCAGGAAGACTCTCTGAATTACAGTTAGGGTTGCCAGGAAAAATACAGGATGCCTAAGTTAAATTTGAATTTCAGGTAAACAAATTTTTATATAAATGCAGATACTTGTTTTTGCTAAATCTGACAGTCTTAACTATAGTGAGCTAAACTTCTAAGCATAAAAATGTAAAACATTATCTTCACAAAGAGTCCTGCTAAATCTCTTCAAGTTACTATTATTTTGACTGGGAAATGGGCCCATATTTCAAAGCGAGGGGATAGTTTTGTTGTTTTTCTCCCTATTGCTCAGTTTCAGGGAGGATTGAGAAGGCAAGAATGGATTTTGGGTAGTAAAGATAAGATCAAAGACACTTCTGTTGGTGGAACATACAATGACCCCTTGTGAAATTGTGGCTGGGAGGCCAGGACTCAAGACAGGTGTAGCTACTGTGGGATATCATGGCCTGTGGACACAGGAGATGGGATAAGTGATGACCAGGATAAATTTGTAAAACACATAAACATTATTCAGGACCTCCCTGAAATCTTTGAGGAGGACAATCTTATAAAACACTAAAAATATTGTGGTGAAGCAAGAAGGGGTTTAGACCATTGTCTAAAGAGTCATTTTAAAGACAAGTGGAATCCTGGATGGTTAAAACACTAATGCATTGATTAGTCTAACACCTCCAAGTTAATACTACTCTCACTTTGTACATGACAGAAATATTCGCAAGTATGCTGACGCTAACTTGAACCAAGTTCTGGGTTACATGAAGACATGTAGAAACATTGTGAAGATTTTCAAAAGCCAAATCATATTTATTTATACCTCTGTTAATCTGTGTAAGACTCAGAAGGGTTCTGATCTTGAATACTACTGAGTCTAACATGGCTGCCAATGTATAATGTGTCAACATAAGTGGGAAAAATCCTTTTGGAAGGCTAACACTACAAACACCAATAGCGAAATTCCTTCTGAGCTAAGCCAATATTTAGAAATGGCTGTGGATGCTACATTATAAATACATTTACCTCAAAAGCAAATGAGAATGAAAATTAGTCCACCAAGCTCTTAGAAATAGTTCTTAACATACAGTATATGAATTTCCCCCTTTTTATGATATTAATTTAACTTTATTAATAAATGATTTCAAAATGTGGCAATAAAACATGACACCACCATTAACAACCTTTTAATGTTTTCAGATGCTTTCTGATAGTCTGCTTTTGAAAGATGTTATGTGGATGCAGCTTTAATATCAGTTTGTAAGTATAAAATATTGCCCAGGACAAATGCTTATGTAAGTAGCTATTTAGAAAACTTTATGAAAGATTTAATTAAGCATACAGGAATGCTATTATTCACTTTTAAGTTCCTTGAGGTTTTCATTTTCCTTTAGCTGTGTTTAAAACAATGAATGAATGAACAGATAGCTAGGTAATGATAATAAAAGTCCATTGCACTTCAAACTGCACCGACATGAGTTAAGGCATGTTCTAAAATGAATAACTGTTTCAAAGAATTAATTTTCCAGATGACTGTCAATAAGCTTAGAAAAGAAAGAATTAGATTAAGAATGAATACATGAATGTTACCTACAAAAGCATTCTTTGTGTACAAGTCCTGAACTTCATGTAAAAGTTATATATACCATTCCCTTTTTCTAAACCCACAGAGAACAAATTGTTTGCTTTGGTTACTTCTTTCCATATTTTCCTAAGAGTTTAGATGCCAGAGAATTCTTTTAGCTCAGAGAAAATGGTAGAAACCATTCCATATCTTTGCAAGCCTGCACAAATTTGGGAGATCAAGAGAAAGAGATGTTAAGAAGCATGAGACACTAATGAAATCGTGCCACACACATGAAATTTCCATCCCAGAGTCCCTAATGTTGGGTCATCTTCATGTCCAAAATCTTGTGGTCTTCAGTTAAGGCAGCATTTTCCAGCTGGTCTTTTTTATGTTGACAGCATGAAGCATAAACCACAAAATGCTGCAACCACAAAGCATAGCGTCCAATGCTAAAGCTATTGCCTAGCCTGGTTTAATAATACTATTTAAAGCCATTTTCCATCAACATTGACAAAACAAATCTGCTTTAATAAGGTTAGAGAAAAAGAATTATTGCCATGTGATAGACGCTTAGAAGCAAGTCTTGGGCTTTGTTTCCTAGAAAAAAAGAACTTGGTGAAAAACTCAGAATTTTGGTCAACCAACCAGTTCTTTTTCTTACCACAAAGTCAAACATATTGTTCAAATGACTTTTAAAATAAATCCAGGGAAAATATATATCAATCAAAAGTGAATGCCAATAATTCAAAATAAAACACTGCTACATTAATCGGAAAGATAACCAGTGTGTCAAGCAGCTACCCTGAGTAAATGACCAGAATTTATACTGGAAGGGATAAAGTATAAATACAGATACAGGCCTTTTCTTCAAGTCCTTGCAATATAATGATAGTTAGTAATATGTTTGAGGATGATCTAAAGATTTCAATGACTAGGTTCTAATTCAGTCATTCTCAAATATTTTGGGCCATGTTAGGAAACACAGTTTACACCATAACCAAGTACACAAAGAATATTCACACAAAAATATACATTTATAAAAACATAAAAAAATCTGATAATACTTACACTTATTACATATAAACAACTCTGACATTTTCTATTGTTTTTTTTTAAGTGATGAGCCATAACCTACAATTTCAGAAACATTGATCTAGGAAGCAGGACTGTAACCTCTTTAAGAGCAAAAATATTGTCTTGAATCTTTACATTCCAAGAAACTAGTCCAGTGTTTAGAGTTGAATGGATGAAGTGTAAATTCTTTGTGAATGATGGAATAAATGAATGCAATTTGTATGAATGTTTAAAAATAAAAGATTGAGATTTTTGCAAGTGGTTACTTTTTCTTCTAAATTTTATCCCTACCATTGCTAGCAAAATCAGTAGATTAGGTAGATGGATAGGTAGGTCAATGATAGATAGATACATAGATAAGTTATACATAAGTAAAATTTTTCCAACAAATCAAACAGGTATTGCAATTTCCTTTATCTCTCTCTAGACTAGAGGCCCTCAATGAATGAGCACAAAGTGACACCATACTATCCTTAAGAACATGGATTTAAGAGGTATACCAGCTGGATTCAAATCCTAGTTCTTTCAAATTCTTTGCGACCCTTTACTGGTGCAAGTGATTTAACCATTAAATGTCTCAGTGACCACATTTGTAAAATGAGGTTGGTATTGCTTCGTAATCTAGATAACTTAGAAGGTCTCATCCAAACCTAGGATGTTTCTACCACCACTTCTCTGCTGTGAAGATTAAATGATTACATAATGCAAAGCACTTAGAACTCTGCCTAAAAATGTAAAGAGCACTAAATAAGTGTTTCTAAATCTTCTTTTGTCAATTCAGAGTAGCAGAAGACATCTTTTTTCTCCAACTTATCTGAAACACAAAACCTGAGGCACAGAGATCAAAAGTTGTCAGTGGTGAAAATGTGTGACTTGAGTGGGTTGTGCTAACTCTCCCATGACAGAGAACATTCAAACATACTCTGGACATGCACAAAGAATAGTCTTTTTAGAAGACGTTGTATTTTTCTTCTTTGAACAGCATCGATGCTGATTGAGTGGGATTAACTCCAGCCCCAACACAATGGTAGGACCTGAGGAACACAGGTAAATAACTATACTACTAGCATCCTTATTGTGCCATTGATTGGTTTAGCAAAGGACATTTAATCCAGGCTTAAGTCAGGCAGGATAAGTCATTACTTTGACCACAAGGGATGGGATGTGATTTGAAATGGTCCCATCTGAGGGAAGTAAAGGGCATTTGTTCTATATCTAACACAACAAAAAGCTCTCATACTTTAGATGATAAAGTATAGAGTTGTGAGCCCAGCAATGACTGCAGCCAGTATTCTATGTTGAATGAATCACCTAAGGATGAAATCAACATGAGGAGGAGGGTAGATTATAAAGGACCCATGAGAAATGGAGATGGTCAAACCACTTAAGGCACATTCTACCTCTGGACATCTCAGTTATGTGAATCCATAAATTTTCTGTATTGCTTAAGTCAGTTGGAGATAAATTCTCTGCTAAACTGAGTATCAAGCATCTGATGAAGGCTTCATTTAGATTACTTAGAAGGTCTCATCCAAACCTAGGATGTTTATACCTCCAAATAATTTGAGACCCCACTTCTCTGCTGTCAAAAATGGACAAAAGGTTTTTTTCTTAATGTGCTACTTTTATTTAATGGTTTATTAAATTTTCTTTAATAAATATTCTAAAGACATTAAAAATAAATCAAATGCTGACAATGTGTCAGAAACAGTGCTAAGAACTTTGTAAACATTATTTTATGTAATTTCACAGGAATTCAGTGCAGTTGGCACTGTAACTATCTGTTATTTCAGATGAAGAAAATTAGGCTACTAGAAATTCATAAATTTGCATTTAGATCATATAATTAGTAAATGAAAAATTAGAATTCAAACATGATTTTTATCTAGCTCTTAAAAACATTCTTTACCTCTATACTTTATTGTTTTAAATTAATTATATGCCAGGTACTGTGTTAGGTAGGTATTGAAAGCACAATTCATTACATTTCAATAAAAAAATTTTAAGAATCTATTATGCACTAACTAAGACATACAATTGAATAATTTAATAGGTTGAAGTTAGAAGGACAAAAATCAGATATTTTTTCCTTATCAGTGCCTTCAAGTGTAGTATGAAGTATTTCCACTTTCTGGCATGGGGTGTCAGGTTACAATGAGTCAGATTGTGGGAAATTTCAGCTCTAACAACAGTCTAACTTTCATGTACTAAAAAGTCTAGATCAATGACTTATATTTTCAGTCATTCTGAAGTAATTATCCAGAATTTCACCTCCTACTACAAACAACAAGAAAACCAAGCAAAATTTTAAAATAAAAGTTTTCAGCCATTGCATAAAAACCTATGCAAGACACGATACTTCAGAAAAGGGAAACAAATGAGGTGAACCCTACCCTACAATAGTCCTTATGTCCTTCTTACTGGAGGCAACTATTAATAGGAAGGTGGAAATCAAACAAAACCCTATAGCCTTGCTGACTTCAAGAGATTAAGGGAAGAGTTTGAGGAGGCTAAAGCAGGTAAAGTTTTGTGGCAGAGTTTCATAAAAAGAGGAAACAACATAGAAAATGAGCTCAGGAATTTGTATGGATATCCCTTTAAGTATTTGCTAAGTGTTAATGAATATTGTTTCAGTCAGTGTTCAACCAGAAAAGCAAAACCAGTAGAATGTGTGTGTGCATGTGTGTGTGTGTGTGTGTGTGTGTGTGTGTGTGATTATTACCAGGAATTGCCTTATGCAATTTGTGGGGTTTGGTAAGGTGATCCTGAAGCAAGGTGGGTAGTCAGGAAGTGAAGAACATGAGCAGGCTGGAACTCTATGAGCTGAAACTTGAGTATACATGCAAGCAGTTAGAAAGGGTAGGTCCAGGGGAAGGGGAGAGAAGTGTGGGGCCTAGCTGCTTGGCTTCTGTCTCCTCAGGGAAAGCCTAGGCCCTCTCATAGGACTTCTATCTCATTAAATAAGATCCACCCAGGATAACTTTCTTTTGATTAACTCAAAGCTAACAGATTCTGATTTTAATTTCATCTGAAAATTCCTTTGCAACAGCATCCAGATTAGTCTTTAACTGGTAATCTGGGAGAAGGTATGCATAAGCTACAAAATGGCTGCCCTGTAGCCCATTCTAACCTGCAACATATCAAAAAGGGAATTCTGGGGAGTATAACAGTGTAGAAAACTTGGCACCTCACAAAGTGTTCACAGATGGGAAAAAAAAACTTCAAAAGGCAAGCAAAGAAGGAGTAGAAAGTCATAAGCTGAACACTTCCCTAAACTCATGTTAGGAACAGGAAATATTTGAGTTCCACCAAGCCAGAATAGCAAAACTGGAGGACTCTATCTCTGGAACTAAGGCTATTCTAGCCATGCTCTAGCAAAATTTCAAAACAGGATGAAAGAGATCAAACCAATCTAGTAACACAGCTATTTTCCTAAACAAACCTCAATGTTCCTTGAAGCAAGAAAAAAAAACCCAGACACTCAACAACATAATGTGAAAATATCTAATAAGCAGTCAGAAATTAGTAGACATTCCAAGAGAAAGGAAAGTATGATCCATGACCAAGAGAAATATCAGTCAATTGAAACAGACCCAGAAGTGAGAGAAGTGATGAAATTAGCTAACAAGGATGTTACAATAGCTATTATAACTGTATTCAAATACTCAAAGGAAAACATGAGTGCAGCAGAGATATAAATGGAAAATATAAAAAAGAACAAGATGGAATTTCTAGATATAAAAAAGTAAAATTTCTGAAATGAAAATTTCATAGAATGGGATTAATTGAGAATTAGACACTACAAAAGATTTTAGTGATATTAAAGACAAAGCAATAGAATCTATTGATAATGAAGCAAGGTGTGAATAGAAGACTGAAATAAAATTGACAGAACTTAATAGACTATTGGAAAACTAACAAATGGCCTTAAATGTGTGTGTTTGAGTTTCCAAAAAATAAGACAGAAGAAGAGAAGGGCAAAAACAATCACAGCATCAGCAACAAAAACAAACAGCAGAAGAGCCCAACATACTTGAAGAAGTAATGAACATTTTTAAAACATCCGCACACCACACACACACATACACACACGCACACCTACCATACACAAAGAGCTCAAAGAACCCAAAGCAGGATAAATACAGACACAGACAAAACATACTCTAAGACATACCAAAATTAAATTCCCTCCAACCAGTGATAAAGAAAAAAATCATAAAGGCAGCCAACCAGGAGATATAAATAATTACACACAGAAAATCAAAATTAAGAATAATCACAAACTTCTCTCAAAGCATAAGAGAGCTAGAGTTCTTCTATTAATATCAGACTAAACTTCAGAAGAAGGCATATTCTCAGAGATAAAGATAGACATTTCATAATGATAAGAATGCTAATTCATAAAGAAATTATAATAATGCTAAATGAGCATGTATCTTAACACTAAGCTTCAAAATACATAAAGGAAAAATTGATAGAATGAAAAAGAAACAGACTAATCTAAAATGGTAGGTGAATATTTCTGCACTCCTCCCTCAAAAATGGGTAAATTAGTAAATGGAAAATGACTAAGGATATTAAAGTTTTAAATACTATTGACCAACATGACCTCATTGAAATTTATAGAATACCAGCAGACTACACATTGTGTATAGGCACACAAGAAACATCAGCAAGATAGGCCATATTTTGGCCCACTAAACAAGTCTTAATAAATAAATATAAAAGTATTTGAATCATAAAAATTTCTATAACTATAATATAATTAAACTATTAGCAGTAACAGAAAGGTCATTAACAGGAAGATATTTGGAAAATCTCTAAATATTTGGAACTTAGACAATATATTTCTAAATAACACATGTGTCAAAGAAAAAAATCATAAGCAAAATTATAAAATATTTTGAACTAAATAAAATTCCAACATATTGAAAGTGTGGAGTACAAGTAAAGTAGTGCTTTGAAGAAAAATCATATATTCAAAGATTTTTATATTAGAAAAGATAGAAAACCAGTTAAAAACCAGTGATATAAGTGTCTACCTTAAGAAGATAAAAAAAAAGTAAATTAAAATCAAAGTATGCAAAAGTAAATAAGGATAAGAACCTAAGTTAATGGAATAGAAACTGAAAAATAAATATAGAAAACCAATGAAACCAAAATTAAATGTCAAAATTAGAAAATCCCAGCTAGGCAGATCAAGAAAGAGAGAGAGAGAGAGAGAGAGAGAGAGAGAGAGAAAAGAAGGAGCATGTTAATATTAAGAATGAAAGAGGAAAAATTACTGGAGGTCCTTCAGACATTGAAAGGTTAATAAGGAATATCACAAATAACATTAAGCCAATAAATAAAAAAAATTAAGTTTAAATGGACAAATTCTTTGAAAGGTAAACATTCCAAAACAGGCTAAAGAAGAATTAGATAATCTCAGTATCCCATGTCTATTAAATAAATGAAATTCATGATCAAAAACCTTCCTACAGAGAACACTCTAGTCCTGGATAACTTTTCTTATAAATTCCCAGAAACATTTAAGGAAGAAAGAAAAATGCTACTCCTATACCAACTCTTTCATGAAATAGAGGAGTGATTACTTCCTAACTCATTTTATAAGGCCAATATTATCCTGAATTCGAAGCCATGCAATATATCAAGAAAAGAAAACTGAAAATTAATATCCCTCATGAACAAAATTCTTAACAAAATATTAGTAAATTAAATTCTGTAATAAATAAAAAGAACAATACACCATACACAAATAGGATTTATCTCAGGAATGCAAGGCTTGTTTTACATTCTTTAAAAAAATCAATGCAATACACATTAACTGATTACAAAAGAAAATCCACTATGATTACTCAATGATTACAGAAAAAGCACTTGAGGAAACTCAATATCAATTATGATAAAAACTCTGAAGAATGAGGAATAAAGTGGGGGTTCCTCAGCCTGTAAAGGGAATCTACATAAAACCTACAGTTAATAGCATAGACATGGCACGATTTAAGGCTCTGTTTTTATGTTCACAATGTTCACTTCTATTCAGCATTATATTAGCCATCCTCTCAGTGAAATGGGTAAGAGGGAAAGAAAAAAAAAATAAACTATAGAGATTACTAACGAAGAAGTAATACTGAGTCTATATACTGATGACATAATGGTCTATGTAGGAAATTCTAAAGAATCTCCAAAAATGACTGGAACTATTAATAGTAAGGTCACAAGACTTAAGGTCAATACTAAAAAACCAATTGTAGTTCCATAACTAACAAGTAAATGTTGGAACTTAACCTCTAAAAAGTTAATACTGTTTACAATATCTTCAAAAATATGAAATAATTAGGGTTAAATTTAACAATATATGCACAAAAGGTACAAAAGTAAACTACAAAATATTAGCAAGAGAAAAATTTTAAAAAGCACAAATAAATGGAGAAATATTCCATACTAATGAAATGGACACTCAATATTTACGTGTCAATTCTTCCCAAATTGACCTACACATTCGACCAATCCCAGTGAAAATCCCAGAAGATTTTTTATAAAAATTAAGAACATGGTTTAACATGTATATAGAAATGTAAATGACCTAGAATGGCCAAATAATTTTGAAAAAGTAAAACAAAGTTGAAAGACTTACATTACCCAATTTCAAACTTATATTATACTATAATAATCAAGATCTTTTGGTTTCTACATAAGGATAAACTAATAGAAAGTTCAGAATTATTATAAACTCATTTATATATGGTTAATTTATATTTGACACAGGTACCCCCATGGAGAAAAGATAGTCTTTTCCACAAATGCAATTGGAGCAACATAAATATTAATTTGAAAAAAAAGCAAACCAGGCTTTTATCTCTTGACATACACAGAAATTAACTTGAAATGGATCATAGATCAAACTATAAAATCTAAAACTATAAAACTTCTGGAAGAAATTGTAAGAGAGCATTTATTATAACTTTGAAATAGAATTCTTAAATAGGGAACCAAAAGCATGAAATATGAAATTAAAAATAATTTGTACTTTATAAAATGAAAATATTCTCCTTTTTGTAAGACATGGTTAAATTAAAAACTGAAAAAATAAGCCACAGGCTTGGAGAAAATATTTGCAATACATTTGTCTCACAAGGATTTGTACCCAGTATATATAAAAAACTACTTACAACTAAATAATAAGAAGAAAAACAGCATAATGCACAAATCTTTGAACAGTTCCCAAAAGAAAGTATATTAATAGCAATAGACACATAAAAATGCTCAAAATCAATAGTCAACAGAGAAATACAAATTGAACCAACAATGAGATACCACTTCTTACTTAATAGATTATCTCAAGTTAAAAATTCTTACAATATCAAGCTTTGATAAGGATGTCGAGCAACTAAAACTCTCACGCATTGCTCATAGAAAACAGTGTGACTTGGAAAATAGTTATATAGTTTCTTATATACCCAAACATCCTTACCACATCATATAGAAATGCCAGTCCTAGGTATTTATCTCAGAAAATGAAAACTTGTGTCTGCAAAAAGACTTCACTGTATATAACAGCTCTATTCATAATAGCCCAAAACCAGAAACAATCCCAAATGTTCATCAACAGGTGAATGGACAAATTGTGGTATATCCACACAATAGAATACCATTACAAATTCAAAAGGAGCAAACTACTGATACATGCACCAACATATATTAATATAATCTCAAAACTGTGCTGAATGAACTAAGGAAAACACTAAGGCACATACTCTACCTATCATATTTTTTGCAATTTGAAAAAAGATGAATTTATAGGGACAGAAAGCAAATCAGTCGTTGCCCAGGGCCAGGAGTGGGGAGTAGAGAGCTGTATTCTGAGCTAGGACACACGGGAATTTCTCCTTGAGATGAAAAACGGTTTCTATATATTGGTTGGATGGTGGTTACATGGGTGTCACTCGTCAAAATTCATCAAAATGTGCATTTAAAACTAGATGCATTTTAGTAAAATGTTTAGCAGTATCAAGTTCTTCCATTGCCCTTCCTCCATTCCCGTGACTTTGTCTTTCAACACCAGGGCTCCTCTACTTTGTAAGTGGGGTTATAGGCAAAGCTGAATGTCCTGGATGCTATGGCAAGTATCAAAATACTGACCCTTGATCATAAAGTTCATGTTGGGGAATTTTCCAAGGCACCTCCTACTCCACCCGATCCCCAAAGACAGGATTGCACCTTTTGCTGACAGTGATGGGTCCTGGCTGATGTGTGACCTGCTCAGTTTCTCCCCCAAACAATACACCCCACAGCCTTATTCCGCTAGGGTCCCTTTTGCCTACTGGAGATTCAAAGCCCAGTTCCCTTTTTGAATAATACTTGGTCATTAGTAACAAAGTCTTCTTCCTCTGAGAAATAAAAATGGCTTCCTGCATTTCAGATCTATCCTCCCATCAAGCTATAAAGGGTATCACCAAATATCCTCTCTCCTCTGGCTTTTCCAAGAAACCAAGCAAAAGTGTCTTCACAGGTACATGTCAGAGTCGCAGGAGAACACTCCCACGCTCTGACTGCTCTTGTGACATCACGGGATCAACCTACATCTCAGAAAGAGTCTGAGTGGGAACAGCAATGCTAGTTGTCATTTAAAAACAAATCCCAATTGTTTATGAGTGGGTCTTCCAGTTTTCCATCTGCATTTGGCCTACAGGGGAGGGAAGAAATATCCAATTCTTTCCTTTACCTTAAAATGAGAGAAAATACTGCAGCAATTTCTTTTCTATTTTTGTTATAACACTACTTTTTAAATTTCTAGTCTTTTGTTACACATCCTGAGGATGGCTGTGGCTGTTGGTAATCAGAGGGCCAGTTGGCCCAACTCATTAAATCTTACTGGGATATGTGCAGCAGCCCTGGTAACAGGACTTTTTGTCACCTACTGTCTCCACCTTTGGGTCATTAGCAAAATTGAGCCATGGAGGGAAGTTCCACTGGACGTTCTTGGCATGTGCTGGATTTTTGGGATAACAAACCTGTTGGGGGAAGATGTATTCTTAGCCCTCCAGTAGATCATAGCTAAGTGCAGAATACACAGGGATAAACAAATCATCTCAATACACGATAGTTAAGATCAGTGAGAGTCACAAACAGAGATTAATCTCTTGAGGAACCCACAGTCTGATCAGAAAGCAAGCCAAGGAACTGAACTTTTTTAGTACAGAATGAAAGGTGCTGTATTAGAGAAAACGACAACACAGAGTAAAAATGCAGAGTGGAAGCACAGCTTCTCCGTTATAATCTCCCATCATATTCATCGCTACTACTATTTTTTTTTTTTTTTGAGACAGGGTCTCCCTCTATCACTCAGGCTAGAGTGCAGTGGCATCATCATACCCTGCTGCAGCCTCAAACTCTGACACCTCCTGCCTCAGCCTCAAGGGTAGCTGGGACTACAGGTGTGCACCACCAGGCCCAGCTAATTTTTCTATTTTTTGTAGAGACGAGGTCTCGCTCTTGCTCGATCAGGTCTCGAACTCCTGGCCTCAAGCAATCCTCCCACCTCGGCTTCCCAAAGTGCTAGGATTACAGGTATGAGCCACTGTGCCCCACTCCCTACTATTTTTAATATTTGTTTTACATAATGTTCACTAGTCTCTTTATTCGATTCCATACTTTTGCAATTGCATAGAATTTGCTTTCTGATATTTTAGGCAATCACTATTTGATGTCTCACCAGAAATTAGATGTAAATATACTTTTCTAAAAAGCAGTCATGTTTCTCTATCTATGGCCTGGTATCTTTTACTTGGAGTATGTTTGGTGTAAATAAAACACTTTACATCAATACCATATGCAGACAATGTATGCATTTATGTATACCATATTTACCCATATTTATGTAGTTCTACACAATGAGTATAATTTGCCAGTGTAATTACCAGTTCTAAAGATATCTAACTGCCCATAAGTAAATGTAAAAATTAGAAGTTCCTACTTCTGTATTTACCTAAATTAAGGAATATAATTAGCAAGTTAAATGCCATTAAACATCCATGACTTTAGTATCAAGATCTATATGAAACAGAAATGAGTTGGATCCAGTGACACTGGATTTCCAAAAAACATATTATGTGTCTGCCTTTTCTGTTTTCCTGTCTCCTCCTTTCTCCCCTTTCTCTCACCTCTCCCTCCAGTGGTGATTCAAATATTAGGTAATTGAAATAATTCCCAAGGAAAAAAAGTACACACATGGCTTAGGATTTGACCAAGTGTTCCTTCACTACCATTTAATAGCATTAAGTTTGCAAACCAATAATAAATGAGGTGATTTGAAAGAGAAAGAGAGAGAATCCAAAATCTCTAGGCTAATGCCCATCTGAGAGTCTTACCATGAGCCAGTCCTGTATTAACAGGTGTGTGCTTTGATCAACAAACAGCTGGGCTCACCCACGTACATTTGGCATGCAGTATTAAATTGAATTATTTTCCAACTCACACTTTACTTAAGATTAAAAGATAAATAGTGTATAAATTTGTTATTTCTTTTTAAGTGCCAAGAGGCTCAAAAGCACAGAAAAAGAATGTGATATGAGAAAAAAATATTTTTCATCATTCCCATTGTATACGAAGTACTTTTTTAAACACTGTATTTCTAAAATAATTTTACTTAACAAATACTTCTGTAGTGCTCACTTAGGTGTAGGGCACTGTTCTAAGCTGCTTTATGCATATTAAGTAATTTAATTCTCATAACTACCCTAGGAGTTGGATAATATTTGTCCCACTTTATTAATGGGGAAACTGAGAATCTGCTAAGATACGTTGGACCTGATGTTTTAACTCCCAGGCCTTCTGGCTTCAGCGGGTTCCTTTTATCATGAAAGAAGGCAAAAACAAATTTTGCTTCACTCACATACCTTATATTTGTGAAAGCCAGGATTTTAATTTGGTTCCACTTGCTATCAGTATTCATGATTTCTATTTTAAGACTTTAGGTGCAGCAATTCAGATCAAACCAGTTAGCTACAAGCAAAGAGAGCACCTCCACTATCTGAATTGAGCAAAACTTAGCATGTATCGAATTCCAACTACAATTCCACAACTCCAACTGTGTTAGGTCTGAAGAGTACAGCAAAGAAAAAGAGAGGCTCCACAGTTTTTCCAGCAGTGAACACAATGATTTACACTTGGTAGGCATAGAGTAGATGTTTCCTGCATGAATAAATGATTAATCAATGTAAAAATTACATAACCTGCAGGAAAATGAATTTGAGGGAGGAGGACTTAATAAAGAGAGCGCAGATCCAATCTGTTCTGGGCAAGGACAGAGGCAAACAGAAGAGGTTTTTTGTTTTTGTTTTTAATTTTTTTTTTAAGAGAGAGAGAGTAACAATTGATCTGAGATTCAACAAATAAAAAACAAGCCAGAAAAGGGATGAAAACCAGATGACCATTCTAGCTTACAGAGTGTTTCTAATGTTGAATCATGTTTTGTTTCAAACTTATCTATTCCTTCTTAACAAAAGTTTCCAAGATTAAAAATTTAAAACCATTTATTGCTACTCTCATGTTTTCTGGGATTGACACATAAACTGAGAATTATTATTATTATTATTATTATTATTATTATTATTATTATTATTATTATTTTGCTCCAGGTATTTTCATCTTGGTGGTATTTAGTAGGTAGACAGGCTGGTCCAGTGGATACAAAACCTGGCTGGCATCTTGGCAGGGATGACCCAAATGCTGGACTCAGCTCAGAAGGTTGATCCAAGAGCCCATACTTTGAGGGTCTTTGTTCAGAGCCGGGGTTGTCAAATCTCCTACATGGCAGCTCAGGGTTCCCAGAGCAATCACTCCAAGAGACCTGAGAGGAAACCAGAAGCCAGACTTCTTACAACTTAAACTTGGAATGGCCAACCATCACTTCCTCCACATGCTATTGGTCAAATGAGCCACTAAGGCCAGCCCCAGGGGACTGGAATTAGAATCCATCTCTCAAAGAATGTGCATGTCTTTAATCTATCACACTCATTCAGCTTCAAATCATAATACACATACAAGCCCAAAAAATGCTAACTGTGCTAATACTTCTGATTAATTCTGGAGACCTTAATAACCATCCTTACAAACATCCATGCAAACTGAAGTCCAGCCTCTAACATAAGTGAAACAAATCCTATAGCTTCACTTTGGTGAATCAAGCATTTGCTATAGATCGTAATTAGCATAACAGTGAAAGCAGTCAAAATAAAGACGTAAAGGATAGATGTTGTTTCCCAGCCAAGCTGAGGATAAGGCATCCTCTGAATTCAGCCCTTACCACATTCAAGCCCAAATGCAGAGACAGGAATCTGATATGTGCAGGAAACATTGCTGGACTGGTGTTTTTCTCCTGTTGGTAGAACCAACTGAAAACCCATTAGTGGAAACATGCTGTTACTTTTACATGAGAAAGTGTGTTCTGAAACTTCCCCTCTTTATCCCCATCCCTCCCCACCACCTCAAAATAAACCCCACTAAATTAAAGCCATATTTGTGGATCATAAAAGGAAATTTCTCTTAGTAGCCAATAAATAGTAGTAGGTTTTGATTCTCGTACATGTGCGGTGTGCTCTCCTGAGCGGTTCACTTCATTTGGCATTGCTGGGAGATTGGTAATGAATTTTTCCGACAGATACGTCGCTGGGCAGATCAGATCATGGAAATGAGCTCTTTGGGGCACAGACTTGTATGGAATTGTAACAGTATGTGTTCACTGACCCCAGCTTGAAGGAATGTTTCATTCCAATACTCTGAAATGGAAACTGATAGTCTCCGTTATTTTCATTGCTTAAACTGCATATTATTATGACGGACTATATTTTAAATTAACATCAGCGGTAGCATAGCTTTTATCGAAAAGAAAAATTAAATCAAATGTTCCATATTTTGCTAGCAGCATATTGGTTAGCTGAAAACAATTTCTTTATGGATTTACAGAAAAAACAACAAACTCCTGAATTTAAGATGAAAAGACAGTAATGTTTCTCTCTCTGTCTCTCTCTCTCTCTCTCTCACACACACACACACACACACATACACACATATACACACACTGTTGTTCTTCCATGTATATGAATCAGAGTAATACATCATCTCACTTGTTTAAAAACTTTCTGGTCCAACACCTTTGAAAAAAAACCATGAAATCTTAGCTTGAGCCGAATTTGAGTTAACTGTCAGGATTTCTGCCTGAAGTTAGGTTCTCTTTGAATTTTAGTTTCCCTTGGACACAGTACTTGCAACCAAAGCAATCTCTAGATTGGAAAGCCCAAAACTGGCAAGCCTGCATCTGACCTTTCTGGCAGATGTTTATAAATGGAATGGATTGTCTTTCCCAACCCAAAATGCGTAATCTTTGGTTAGGGTTGTTTTCCATGCAGATACTTAAACAGACTGTGGTTTGTGATGCTGGCCATTGGTAATAGGATATACACAGAGCTCCGGTCACTGACTACACCCAGCTGGATCAGGAATGACCCTTTAAATCTTAGGATGAAAGTTTGATGCATTATGGAAATTAGTTGATCTAGTCAGCAAGATTTTTCTTTTCTCACTAAAGCCCAAATTATGATCTGGACAACTTATTGGCATGGTGAACAGAAGAAATACACACAAACATATCTCAGTTCTGATTTGGCCAAAAAACTAACTGATGGACACAATTACAAATGTGTCTCATTAAGTGATGTAATAAGGTGAGCCCACATATTGCTGCTTAATGGGGATGGCTGAGCAGTAGGTAGAAAGAGAACATGGGAATGCTCCTTCCTAAATGCTTCTATTTGCACCAGGGAATTCATACAAGAGAGAAGGTTGGGAAACAAGATCTCACAGCAATGTGGCAACCAGTGTTCAGGGGCTGAACATCTTCTGTTTATTTTAAGAAACACGATATAATAGTAAAGCTCCTGAAGGGTGTTTTAGCCATTCTCCTAAAGGGAAAAAATAAGAACTAAGTTTATAAGTGGGCATACAAGAGCGATGACTTACAGATAGCTTTTTGAGAGGAAATCTTGAAGCTATGACTCCCCAGATGATGAACAGGGAAAATCATATTGCACTAGAATTCCTCTAGAGAGGTAAAGGGATCCCGTGACTAATGTGTCTCACAGACAACTGGAGCCTCTTAATGGAGCAGAAAGTTTAGTACAATGAAAAGAGCAGTGGTTGTATAGGTCAGCTGACCTGTATTCAACTTTCATTTCTGCAACTTCTGGTTGTATGAACTTGGGAAAGTCACTCAACCTGCCTGAGCCTATCTTGCAGTTAATACCTTCGGTTTTATAGTAAAGCTTAGTGAAAAATGTATGTAAAGCACCTAGCATTATGCCTGGTACGTGTTAGTGCTTTATAAATGGTAATCTCTATGATCACTCATGTTGAATGTGACAATATCATTTAGTGAAGAAGATAGAAGCAGGTATGAATACCAGATTTACTTCCTTGCAGCTGTATGAATTGGAACAAATTCCTTTTCCTCATTGAATTTTAATTTCTTCTCCATTATAATGGGGGAAGCAATAATCACCTTGTTGGGATCACGTGATTGTTAAATCAATGATATAATAACGTGCCTAACAGAGTTTCTGGCATTTAATAATGCTCATTTATTATGTTATTTCTATCTCCGCAGATTGAGGCATAGATGAATACAGAGATTTATCAAGGGTCTTTGTCAACTCTCAAGGAAAAATATATCCAGACTTTAGTTCAGCATTAAGATAGAACTACCATAGCAAAAACTGTGGCAATGAACTCTGGGGAAATTGTTACAATTAGGGATGATAGAACACACCCAGGGAGAAGAACATACAAAGAAATCGAAATTAGATGAAAGTAGTCACAAGAGAGGTTCCCGCCACAAACAATGGGACTTGTAATTGAAAAAGAGATTCAGAAGGGTTGGGAGAGGCAATGGCACTTGACTTCTTGCTGAGGGGGAAACTTTAGCGTCTTCCATTGGGATGATAACCAGTTACAAGCTCAAAACTCCAGGCACATACCCGTCCCACGCAATAGAATGGACATATTTGAAACTTGAACTGAGGGGGGGAGAGGGGGCAAGGGCAACGCATGTAACCTAAACATCTGTACCCCCATATTATGCTGAAATAAAAAAAACAAAACAAAACTCCAGGCACACAGCTTCTCCTTCTTTAATGGGCTTCGGCAAAGTTTTAAATAATTTACTCTTTCAGTTTTAGTTAATTTCAGTATTTTTTCATATCTTCTTTTTTGGAACACTTCAGGTCTTTTTACATATTTCACTTCAAAGCTATAAAACATAAAAGGGCTGATATTTACACTGCAATAGTTAAAAAATTTCCCCCTAAACTCACACCCAAGAACTTGTCCATAGGCCAATTTGCATTTTGGCCACACTTTTAGGATTTGGCTACAACAGCCACTCTGTAAACTCACACCACATGTGGTCCTAATTGGCACAGTTGGCAGTCTAAGAAGAGAGGTTAGGGATTGAGTGGCCATGGAAGCCTAACAATGCCTTCCTACAATGGTTCTCAACAGGAGTGAGAAATTAGAACTGTGAAGGGAAGGCTAGGCCTCTGGGGCAGGTCAATGAGATGAATAGATGAATCACTCAGTGCTTTGCAAAAGCAAACCCCCTAAAAAAAAAAGAAAAAGAAAACGAAAAGAAAAGAAAAGAAAAAGCAGAAAGAAATGTTTGAAATAGATACTTTATTTTGTACCAAACTTCGAAAACAGACCAAGGAGAACTTGCTCACTTAACAAGTGCAGTGAAGGAGCATAAATGTGCAGATGCAGGAACCATCTAGGGTCAAACAGGCACCTTGGACTATCTGGGGACTCTGCCTTTGTCTCAGGCCAATAAACCTCCCCCAAATGAACTTCATCTGCAAAGCAGTCGTGGATCTTTCATAGCTTTTGCCTCCTACCAGCTGAAGGGAGCAGGGGGCAGATTTGTAGTTTGTTAAAGTGCTTTGATTTTGCAAGCTTTAAACCCGGGATCTCTTATAACATCTTAGCTGTGGGTCTGCGTAGGCATGAGGAAAGCGACAGTGGTGTTAGGGATATTTATTACCCTAGACAGCTGTGTTGGAGACAGAATTTGCAAGAAACAGAATGGAGCGTCAGGGAATTGGGGTTAATTGTAAGCATACACTGGGGAGGATGGAACACAGGAGCTGCCTCCATACCCACATCAAAAGGCTCATGGAACTGGCCAGTTTTGCTTTTTCATACTTCAAGATACAACCACAGCTTTCGTTTCCCCATGGCAATTATAATCATCTTAACATTCAGCGTCTCTCTTTTCTTTCATTGTGCCTGTGTGTGCTTGCTTCACACCAGAGCACAGTAAAACCAGAGAGCTCCCTGATCTGACCCTATCAAGTTCTTCACAGAAGCTTCAGCTTTCTTTTACTTAAGAAATAGGAATGCAATTATAAGAACCTGAAATTACAAATGCAGTTATTGCATCTCTCTCTTTCTTTCTGTCTCTCTCATTACTACTTTGATAAAGGCCCACCTCTAAAATTTGCAGGGCCTGAGGTGTGACTGGAGACCCCTAGACTCCACCTCTTCTCTTCCCATCCCCAGCTCTGTTGCTCAGTATGAAGGGCCTCACGCACATGTGTGCAAACACCCAGCCCGTACGTCCCAGCTCCATCTGCTCCCATACACCTGCATCCCCAAATACCCTGACAGTGGCCATTCCTTAGGGACCTCAAGAGGCCAACTGGGGAAGAGGCTGTGGAGGACTAGAAGTGCATCCAGGGACACTGGGTCAGGGAATAACAGGGCCTTAAGCAACATACTGTGGCCTAGAACAGGCACCTAGTGCTCATGTACTTCTGTGTTCATATACTTCTTGTCCTATGAGACATATCTAAGTAGGACCAGGGCACAAGGCCATATAAGTGCAGAGCCCTGGGAAGGACCCTATACTGCTTGAGCCTAAGGTAGCCTATTTTACTTTTTTTCTTCCTTCTCAATTCATAGCTGTGTCTTTTAAAACTACTACTTCTGTGATTACACCTACTACTGTGACAAGTACTATCACTACTGTTCTATTAATATTAGAAACAAATGTGAAATCGTATTTGATATAAGGAATCTCCTTTGGAAGAAACTGAGGTAGATTCTCCTTGCAGGCTGTCCTAGTCAGCTTCAGCTGCCTTAACACACAGGCTGGGTGGCTTAACATTAATTTCTCACAGTTCTGAAGGCTGGGAAGTCCAAGAGCAAGGCTCCAGCAGATCCAGTGTCTGGGGAGAGCTTCTCTCTGGCTTATCAATGGCCTCCCTCTTGTATTCTCTGAGGGAGGGGAGAAAGAGAGAGGGAGAAAGAGGAAGCACAATCTCTGTGTTTCTTCTTATGAGGGCACTAATTCTATCAAGAGGGCTTCACTCTATGGCCTAGTTACCTCCCACAGGTTCCATCTCCAGATAACTCGCCTGAGGTAACTCATGCATAAGGAATATCATTTCTTCTCACTGCCATGCTTATCGCCTCACTGCTTCTGAGTCTGGAGGGCTCCCAGTGTGTCAGTAGGGATCAAATACAAAGTGTGAGCCAGGAAGAAAAGGCTAAAATAACAAAAAAGGCAATATTTTATTTTATTTTTTTTTATCAACAGAAACCTGGGAGAAATGCATGGCCATAGATTCAAAGGGAGTTACATGAGGTAAGAAAAATCATGAACAGATTGGACCAAATTAACCAAAACCAGTGCATGTATCAGCATCTGCATGCAAAGTGCTTACCCAAGCTGTTCAACATGATTACAACTGCTTTGCTTTCTGAGTTGGTTGCCTGGTATCTGGACTCAGTGGGGGCTCAAAGTAAATAAAGTTGATATGCAAGAAATTCCTTGCCATATTTTAGAATCTGAGATTTAGGGTATGTATTAGCCATTTTTGGCTGCTATAACAAAAATGCCATAGACTGGGTGGCTTAAACAACAAACACTTATCACTCCCAGTTCTGGAGGCTGGGGAGTCCAAGATCAAGGTGCCTGCAGGTCTGGTGGCCGAGGAAGTCCTGCTTCCTGGCTTATAGACAACTGCATCCAAAAAAGTTCTCTCTTTTCTCTTCTCATAAGGGTTCTAATCTCATCATGAGGGCTCCACCCACAAGCTCTAATTACCTTTCAAATGCCCAATCTCTAAATACCCTCTCTTTGGGAGTGAGGATTTCAATATATGAATTTGTTGGTGGGTGGGGACACAAAGATTCAGTCCCCAGCATGGGCCAGACCTTTTCTAAAGAGCAGAAATGAGAAGTGGACAAGAAGCGATGATCCTCTGTACTTTCAAAAGCATCAGGGATGAAAGCGACTCAGGTGGAGAGGAATGTAAAGGCAAGTACTAAAATAAATGCTGACAAACATCAGTGCTGGGGCCATCTCCCGGACTGCTTGTGGGCTACTCAAACCAGAGTTAGTTTTTGAGAATCTGTTTCAGAATTTTATTTCCTGATCACTAAGCGTACTCACTCAGGTCAGCGCTCACATTAAAATTGGTTTTCAGCTAGGTAATTTCAGCGACACCCTGGCTGTAAACCTACAGATCTCAGATAGAATGGGCATCTTTCCTGGCCAGTCACTCGTCTTGTCACTTTTCCTGCACCACACATGAGGATTTACTTTCATTTTTCAGAATTGAAAATTAATTTGAGGAAGGTTCAGGAAGTTGCATAGGTCACAAAGCTAGAAAGTAATATGTTATGATCAGAATGCACATCTTTCTGACACTCAGATCTACAAGGAGAAGGTTTTTCCACCAGAGATTACTCATAAATGTGTTACACTAACCCAATGCTTGTCTTGACAGCTTCCTCTTAATAAATTAACAAATAAGTAAATAAACGAGTTAATAAATAAGTAGATAACAGTGAACAGTAAACGTGGGTGGAAAAAAAAACTAGTTTAAATAATAACGTCTTATTACAGAACAGTGAGAACTGAAATGCCCAAAAAACTAGACTAGCCTAGACTAGTCCAGGCTTTATTTTTCTCTTAGACTTGTTTTTAATGCTAATTTCAGAAAGGAAAATAAATGGAACTGGAAAACTTGAAGAGAGTATTTTAAGAGTTAAACTTTAGACTTTCTAATCTATTCAAATCTGTATAGAATTGAAATGACTATACATCTATGAATATGAAACCTTTAAGAAAGTACTTGGTTATAGATAAACAATGTTGAATCCTTTTACCTGTAGGGAAGAACAAAAAGGAAAAAAAAAAAAAGCTTTACAAGAAGTTCAATGAATTTTGTAAAGTTTCCCCAGATTGGCATGGCACTAAAAATGCTCACTTTTATGTTCTTTCCTTGACATATTTTTTAAAAGTGCCTCAAAACATTTTCAGAATGTTCTGTGCTCTTCTTCTTCAGGGAACACAGTAGATCTGAACTTTGCAACCCATTTCATTAGGTGGGACATGTGACGTTTGGGCCAGTGAAATGTGAGTGGCTGTCACATGTGTTACTTTTGTGTAGAAACTTTAAGAGCCATTGGCTGATTGGCCATGTACAAGCCCAACTACCAAGCCAAGCTGCACCTGCAAAGTGAATGAGAAGTAAACGACAGTGGAATTAAGCTACTGAGATTTTGTACTTGTCAATACAACGTAACCCAGCACATCCTAAAACAAAAGACACTATCTGAGTAGAGAGAGAAGAAACTGCATGAGGACGTGAGAAATCCTAATTCAAATTCTATTTCTACCATTTCCTAAGTTTATGCACTTTCCTTATCTCTAAAATGTAGGCATCAGATAAGATAATAAAATTAAAGTTTTTGATAAGCTAACTATTTTGGAAAAATGAGATTTAGAAATGCATTTTAATGCCAACATTTTATTATAAATTCATTCAGATTATTCATCAAAGAAGAATCTAAGCAATTAGGGTATGTAATAGCATTAAACCATGAATTTGAATTTGGATAGATTGGGGTCTGAATCCTGGTTTTCATGATAAAGTAGAGTCCATATCTGTCTTATCTCTCATTCTGGGTACACATGAGGAACTTAATAAATATGTGTTAAATAAATCAAGTTACAGTTGTAATCTACAGTATATATTTTTTGAGAGCCAGGTAACACTGGGACCTGTTTATATCACGTTTCCTCCTACTGTATACTCAAGGAAACATCATAAACTTGTGTGACAAGGAGCCAGAGGTAATTTATCTTCTGATCTGACACAAAGCATATCTGGTCATTTCTGGATATGTTTGTATCAAAAGAGCAATTGTTCAAATGGATCTTATTGGATGCTGTTGCCAACATGTAAGGATAGCCTGACAACTACAAGAAATCTGCAGGGATTATAGCTGCAAGTTAACAGTTGCAGAGAATTTCACAAAAGAAATCTTAATATTGCCCTTCTAGTCAAGATCCATGTAGGAAACATTTTTCTTTGTAGATTTACACGTAGATCTACTAGACTTTTCAAATCCCAGAAACTGATGAAAGAAAGAAACTCCTTTGCTATTTTGGTAGAGTCTATTGCTCTACGGAGCAGTAGTTGAGATGGTTTAGCCCTAACATGAACCTTGCAGATGGAAAGATATAAATATAAAGACATAGCTCCAAGCCAGAGAGAACTCAGAGTACACTTGGAGTGATGAACAATAAAGAAAACCATACAGCATCGTAAGTCTTGTATACAGAGGTATGAAACTTCAGAGAGATCTCCAACCATACAGCTGAGTTGGCAAATGTTTTCTGGAGGAGTTGAAGAATGGTCAGGGATTAGCTAAGTATTGAAGATGGGAAAGGGGGCATTGAGGGAACAGTGGAAAGAGGAAGGACATTCCACAAAAGGTAAAGAGTGCGTGCCAAGGAAAGGAGGCATATAGCTTCCAAACCTAAGCATCTCATCATTTCACCATGCTCTCTCTTCCTTCACTCTTGCAAACCCACCAAGATTTTGGGAGAGTCATTTGTTACTGCAACATAACACATCCCCAAACCTCATTATCATACTGAAAGTTGACCATCCCCTCATATCTTGGGGTGACTCTAAATTCCTTATGATCCAAGGAACTTTTTTCTACTTATAATGTTCACATGGAATTTGCAGTTCTGAATCCATACCACATGTTTATTAATAATATCTCAGACAGTGTTCTAACTTATTTATGTGTTTCACCTCTCTAATTCTCACAATGAAGTGAGGTAGGTATGATTACTATCCTGATGCTGCCACGGAACCATCTGGCACTGTCAGCCTCAACATTTGCCCAAATTCACACGGTTAGGAAGTGAGGGCTGGGCTGGGATTCACCCTGTTCTCTCATCTGTAATAATATCTCATGCATAGTCAGCCACACGCCAAAGGGTAACCAACCAGTATGAGCTGACTGAATATGATTAACTGCTGGAAAGTGAATATCCTTCTTCCTCATTTTCACATCGGTGCAAAAAGTAGAACAAGGTCTTACAAGGTCATTGTGATTTCTTCATTTAGTTCCTACCAGAGCGCACTATCTATTTTCCTCCTTTAGTCTGTGAGTGCCAAGTGCATCATATTTATCACCGAATGTCCAGGAAATAACACAATTCCTGGGACACAAAATATCTCAAAGAACTGTTAAATAAAATAGTACTGAAGATAGAAGTTTCATTTAAAGAAATAGCACAAAGACTAGTATATATCCATTTACCTCCTGAAACAAGTCAGTACAGGCAGTCCCTGTGTTATGGGTGAGATAAATGCCTGAGTACATCTTTAGCTCAGATTTGTATGCAACTCAGATCCCTGATGAATGGTGCATACACGGTATTAATAATAATAAAAGTAATAGTACTATAATGGCTTATATGTGGTAATAATAATATAGTGTAAAACTTTAATAATAATAATACTATTCCTGTACTGTAATAATAAGTTACAGACTATTGTGCTTTTTCTTTTAATTCCTATACTAATAAGAATGTTAGGTTTATTTTGATCTTCTAACCAAAGCAATGATAACATTTCTATTTCAATAATTAATCCACTACGCTGCTTAGTAATAATTGATGCTTTCATTGGAGCACTGCCTTTCACATGTTCCATTATTCTCACTTCATTATAATTGTTCCGATAATCAAGTGACGGAAGCCTAATGCTTTCCCAATGGATGATGGCATCTGGCATTTCTCCAAATGCTTAATTATTTCTCCTTTGGTTTCCACTGTAATCACCTTTCCCTTCACTGCGGGCTCACCTGGACTTGCAGTGGCCTTTCACTTTGGAGGCATGGTCATCAGGGTAAACACAGACTCACAAAATCGAATAAAAAATGTTAAGACTGAAGTCGTGCTGTGCATAAGCGACCATATAAACGATGACTAGCTGCTAACATAAAGATACAGCACCCACCAACAACGAACTGCTTACACTGTGTGGGTTTCTTTACATGCACAGAAGAAACTATTCCCAAATTTTTAATTAAGTTATTTAATTATAAATTATCCTTGTGGAGAACCTTGGGAGCCTATTCATAAGTACAGAACGCCAGAAGTAGGATTGTTTGTAACCCAGGGACTGCCTGCACTTCCAATATTGTAAGCTAGATAGAAAAATTTAAAATTTACATTTTTGTGTTGATATTTTAACATAAATCCAGCTGTATAGTTCTTAAGTTATATATTTAATTTTAAATGTTTTGCCTATTTTTTCAGATTTAAAGAGCAATGAATACCCTCTCATTTCCATGTTGAATAAACTATGAAGTACCAAACTATCCATAAATTAATGATATCAGTCATTGCACTTTGACTTGGAACATAAAACGAGGAAATATAATTCCCTTTTCTGTGTAGAAATGTTATCTTAAGGCAACATCGCACAAAACCAATATTAAAAATTAATATATAAATATAAGTGTAGCTTCAACAAGAAAGAATGATACTAAGAGAGGGCCAAAAACATGAATTAAAGGGAGGAGTTTTCCAAATTAGAGTCTTTCCATAAAGTATGTGCCAAATCTCAGAAATTCCGGTTTAGAAACCCAAAGCGGGAAGACCACAGGCAACTTCTTTCTACATGTGAAGAACCTTTGCTCTCACAACTGTGTCGACCACCCGCAGGCAGCTGGACCTGCTAAGAACAGGAAACAGTGGGGAACTGATGCTTTTTCTCTGCTACAAAAATTCAAGCCAAAAAATAAATGAATCTGGATGCACAGGAATGCTTTCCTTTTCAATCGCCCAAGGTGACCTTCTGCAGAAACAAAAACAAAAATATTTTTCTCCTCCTAAAGGAGATCATTTCTCCTTGAAATAACATATATGGAAGCACTTAAACATTCAAGTATTCATTGCATTACACAGTGTTACTCTTCATAGCGAGACAGTGGTATTTATCTATAATGAGAAATGTCTGAATAGGTAAAACATTTAGAGATTCAAAACACTTTATCCTGAAAGTTTTCTGAGCAACATATTCCTGTTCTATCCCTCTCACATACCCCCAAGCCTCCTGCCATCATCAGATTTTTAGCAGCAATTGTCCTACAATCCTAGAACACACTCAGTTTGGTTGTCTAGAAGGCAGTCCCAAGAAGATGCAATTTTCCAACAATATACTGATGACTTACTCCATTCACCAGATAAAAGTATACCAATGCAAACCAAAAATTCATTTGAGTAGTCAAGAATTTTCAGGTATATAAAATATGTATACAATTCCAGTGCTTAATATAATAAAAACATTGTTTAAAAAATGTTTTCCCATATTCCAGAGAGATTCATACATCAAATATGTATAATAAATTAAATTAGAAAATTGTTTGAGAACTCATACCCTCTCCCTCAAATAGAAACCTTTTCCCATCTTCCTATTTCTGAATTATCATGGTTCCTGTATTTCTAATAGGGAGATTTTATTACATTCACTTAAATTGTTGTTATTTGTGAAATGCATTTTCCCACTCACTTCATTGAAAAAAAAATTAAAGGCACAAATTTTGCATTACTACCTGTGAATTATTTTCAGTGACCAGTAATGTGGTATTACCAGAAATTCTCAAAGTTATTTCCTAAATGGGTCAGTTCGTACGTAATCATTTAGTTGTATTTCTAAATACCAAAGGCCAGATGCTACTCTCTACCCTGCCAGACCAGAATTTTGCAAACTAGAACCAACAAGGGTTTCTCTGTCCTGTCATATTGTATCCTATCTCTTTCTCACTTAATGTGTAATATTTTTCTGTTATAATAGATTATTGTCAGCAAGACTGGGCATTTAAAAATGAAATGGGAGTACAGTGAAAGAGATAAAAAGAAAAATAGAAGCTCTGTATATGGGAAGAAAAATACAAATGTAATTTTAATTATTAAAGGCTGTAAGTTTTATAACTCTCTTCAGATCCATATTAAACTCTGATATAGGAGAATAAATAGAAATGTTCTATCAAATATACATAGGCACAGGCTTGAAAAGATCCTAAATCATGTTATATTACATATTATCTAACAAACAATTCTACCTTCTTATCATTACCTGTAGCTTCAAGTGGTATATCTGCATGGTCCCAAGACATGCAAATAAAAAGAAATTCAAATCAACCAACCATCCAGACTGTTAGTTTATTCAACACTAAATTTATTTGAAGCTCTCCAACTCATTGATTTCTTTTCAATTTTAATCCAGATGGTGGTATATGTTACACTTGAGAGACAAATGTACTTGTGGAGTCTTGTGGATATATAAAAGAAAAACAACATGGCTTTAGAGGATGAGAACAATAATGTGAGATTTATGTAAATGATGTTGTGAACCAAATAAGCACACACATCTGAAGCATCATCTAATTCTTCAGATTATCAGGAGCACTAAATCAAGAATTTCATCAATATTCTTCATGCGGTTCCCTCTTGCCCTGATGACAGAGAGCACATCTAATGCTCTGAATCCTAGATTTTGCTCAGCAGCCATTTGTAACTTCCTGTACCCATTTTTTATGCTGCATAAGAAATTATCACAACTTTATCAGCTTAACAACAAGTGTATTAACTCAAAGTTTTTGCAGGTCAGAAGTCCGGACATACCTTACATGGGTCCACTACTTAGGGTCTCACAAGGCTGAAATCAAGCTGTTGGCTGAGCTGTATTCTCATCTGGAGGCATAATTAGGAAAGGATCTGCTTTCAAGCTCCCTTAGTCTGTTGGCAGAATTCATTTTTTTTTCATAGTTTTAGAATTCATGGTAGCTTGTTTCTTTAAAGCCAGCAACAGCTACCCTCTAACTTCAGGGAAGGACTCACCTCATTGGGTCAGGCCCACCTGGAATAATCTGCCTTTTGACTAACATAAAGCCAGATGATTAGGAACCTTAGTCACATCTAAAAAACTCCCTTCGTATTTATTCTCCATGTTCTATTGGGTAGAAGCAAGTTACAGGCTCCTCCCATCCTCAAGGGGAAGGAATTGCACAGGTCATATATGGGGGACGGAGAGAGGAAACTTGGGGTTATTTCAAAATACTGCCTACCACATTTTGTCGATTAGGATATTTGCCACTCTCATATTAACAAAATTTTAAGTGTACAATACTCGATGGTATTGTTGACTAAAGGCACAATATTGTACAGCAGATATTTAGAACTTATTCATCTTGTTTAACTTAACTGAAACTTTATGGTCACTGATTTGTAATTCCCTTTCTCCCAGACACTGGCAACAGCCATTCCATTCCTGGATTCTATGAATTTGACTATTTTTGATGCCTTATATAAGTGGAATCATGCAGTATTTGTCCTCAGTGACTAGATCATTTCACTTAGCATAATGTCCTCTAGGTTTGTCCATATTGTTGCATACTGTAGAATTTTCTTTTCTAAGACTGAATTGTATTTCACTCCATGCTCAATGTCACTAATAATCATGGACATGCAAATCAAAACCAGAATGGGATATCACCTCACACCACCTGTCAAGATGGCTATTATAAAAGAAAAAGTCAATAGTATGGATGAGGATGTGGAGAAATCTGAATCCTTGCACACTTTGGTGGGAATGCAAAATGGTGCAGTCACCATGGAAAGTCCATTTGAGATGCTCAAACAAAATATTATAAGCTGGACAACATAAATTTATTTGCCATCATTCTGAAGGTTGGGAAGTCCAAGATCAAGGCACTGGAAGATTCAGTGTCTGATGAGTGCCCACTTCCTGATTGGTAGACAACCATCTATTCCATGTGTCCTCATGAGATGGGAGTCTCTTTTATAAGCACTAATTGCATTCATGAGCTTCTAATCACCTCTCAACGGTCCCACTTCCAAATATCATCACACTGGGGATTAGGTTTCAACATATGAATTTTGGAGGTGCATAAAGATACAGTTTATAAAGAGGTTTCCCCCCAAATTAAAAATAGAACTAATGCGTTATCCAACAATCCCACTTCTGTATATTTATCCAAAATAATTAAAATCAGGACCTTAATGAGCCATTAGCGTGCCCATGTTTGTTACAGCACTATTCGCAAAAGCCAAGAGGTAGAAAGTATAGTTTTGTTTTGTTTAAATGGGTCTTTTCTTTGAAGATCTTGCTACAGATCATGCAGCTGAAAGTGCGCACACCCAGGAGGGTACTTTGTTTGGCAATGATGCTAGAGGATGAGGTGGAGAAGGCTGCTCACTGGGGAATACTTCATCAGTGGTGGCTGATGAAATGCCATCCGCTCTCATCCCCCTGCAAGGACTTGATGCAGCTGCTATTCGTGTTCTTGTTGCTTCCATCAGTGCAAAAGCGGTAAGTTTTATTTCCTATTTCCAAGGAAGAGCACATAAAAGGAAGGTGCACCATCGTGTAGCACCTATGTCTACCTTCCCATTATAATCAATACAAATACAATTTCACACATTTTTAAGTGTTTAATCTTCAAGATGCTTTATTTCTAAATGTGTATATGTGTGTGTGTGTTTCATGCATTCTGAAATCAGGATTTTATTATAGATTCAAAGGAAGTGTGACAGTTTTGACAGTAAAAACAACAAAAATGCATCCATTTTCTTATTTGAATTTTTTATCATATGTGACCTATACTGTGCTGCTTTTCTAGCATGTTATAAGCTGGTCAGACTCACTGAGACACTAGTTAATTCTACAGCGTGAAGAGTTAGTTAGGCTGCCTGCAACAGATCAAAACTTAGTTGAGGAAATGCAAAAAAATGATGACACACCTAGAGATGTTGCAGTTATTTCTAGGAGTTCTAAAAGAGGCAATCAGCTGAATGTGAACTCGCCATGACTTCTTCCTTCCACAACCAAAGTTATACATGACAAATTTTCAAGTACACTGAGCCTTTCTTTTGAATTGAGAAAACATAGATTATAGTTTTCATCTGTACCTTTTACACTATAAACCTCACCCTGGGGAAAAGCTGTGGATTGATCTCATATGTCTTTATTCTCTTTCCATTATTATTGCAATGGTGTAAACTGCACTTAGCTTCTCTCAGGACCATGTGGATGCTTGTACACACTCTCTTAAAAAACTTGTGAATACTTAGATTGTTCACATCCAAAATAAGAAAAGACAATTACTTGAAATTACACCAATATGTAAGGCATCAAATACTAATATTCTTCTTGGCTTAGTAATGCAATGACTCAGAAAATATTTATTGAGCCAATATGATTACATGCTAAGTAGTGTTTTGAAAACAGGGATTACAGAAAGGACCAATAAAAAGTTCTTGACCTCCTGCCCTCAGAAATCTTGCATGATAGTGTACAATACAACATCAGGTGGTGATCAAGGCAGAGCCGAGGGGCAGAAAGAGAAAAGAGGGCTGCTGCTTAGACAGGGCAGTCAGCAGAGGCCTCTCCTATGGAGACGACCTCTTGATACACATCTACTTATTTATTCACTACCTTTTCCCCTAGTAGAATTTAAATTTTATGAGTGTGAGGACATTGCATTTTTTAATTTTTAAAATTATGGAAAATATGCATAACATTAAAATTTACCATTCTAATCATTTTAAACGACAGTTCAGTGGCAGTAAGTATATTGACATTATTGTGTGGCCATCATCACCGTCTGTCTCCAGAACTTTTTCATCATCCCAGACTGAAGCTCTGTACCGTAAGATGATATCTTTCCATTTCCTTTTCCCCCAGCCCTTGGAAGCTACCATTCTATTTTTTGTCTCTATGAATTTAACTACTTCAGGAACCTCATATAAATGGAATCGAACAATATTTGTCTTTTTGTGAATAGTTTATTTCACTTATAACACTGCCTTTAAAATTCATCCGTGTTGTAACATGTATCAAGTTTCTTTCCTTTTTAAGGCTGAATAATATGCTATTGAATTTATGTACCATATTTTGTTTAACCATTCATCCATCTACGTACTCCCAGATCAATTCCACCTTTAAGGGGGCGATTGTGAATAATACAGCGATAAGCATGAATGTACGAATATCTGCCCTAATCCTATGTTAATTCTATGTTTAATTTTTTGAAGAACTGCCATACCATTTCCCAAAGCAGCCACTAATTCACATTCCCACCAAGAGAGTATCAGAGTTCTGATTTCTCCACATACTCACTCACACTTGTTCTTTTCTGTTTTTGTCTTTTCTTTTTTGTTGTTGACACTAGACAGCATCATGGGAGTAAGGTGGTATCTAATTGTGCTTTTGATTTGCATTTCCTTAATGATTGACACTGTTTTGCTCGCTGCTGCACACTCGATTCTTAGAAGAAGCCTGATTGATTCAATAAATCAGAAAGTGATATCGCACAAGACAAAGGGGAATAGTTCAAAAGAGAGAGTCTAAGAGTGTCAAATGCTGTGGCAAGCATCAGTTACACCCACACCGAATAATTTCTGTTTAGATTTAGCAATTTGCACAGGGACAGCAGTTGCTCTAAAGTGTGCCTGGCTACAAGGAGTTGAAGGGCAAATGGAGGATGAGGACCAGGATGCAGCCACAGATGCGATTCACACGGAGTTTGAATGAAAGCAGCAAGCCAAGCACAGACATGGGGAAAGAACATTCCAAATGGAGAAAACAGAAGACGCAAAGGTGGAGAGGTAGAAGCACAAGCACTGGTGAGGAGGCTGATGTGAGCACAATAAACAGGTACAGGGATGAAGCTGGAGTTGGTAGCCTTACCTATCATGGTGTGTGTGGGGGGGGATCTCCCAACCAGGCAAGCGCAGTGAGTTTCATTATAAGTGACATGAGAAGCATAAGAAAGTTTTGATCAACAGAGTGAAATGATATGATTTCTGTTTGTGGTACACAAATTGTAAACAAGAATGAGTGGAACCAGGGAGAACTGTTAGGAACCTATTGCAATAGGCCTAGACACAGAGGCAGGTGCAGAAACAGTAAAACATAAACGGGCATAAGGCAGATTTGAGAGTGCAGTTGATTGTATTCCTGTTGTATTGGAGTTAATAACGATGCCTTCATTCTCTGAGATATGGAAGACTGCGGGAGGAGAAGATTCAAGGTGGGGAGATTTGCCAAGAATTGTGTCCTGGATATTTTAAATTTGAAGTCTGCCATCCTCTGAGTAAAACTGGCAGGGGGATGGAAGAGTCTGAAGTGCACAGAGGTCAGAGCTGGAGATAGAAAAACATGAGTTGTCTGCTGAGAGATGGTCTTGGTGATGATCGACAGAGTATTGAATCTGGAGGACAGGACGAGATCTCCGGGGGTGAGAGAGAAGGGAGAAGGACCCATGCATGGAGCTCTGGGAATAACAACATCTAGAAGTTAGAGAGCAAAAAGGCACAGACAGGGAGAAATTCTGAGAAGTGGCTGGTGGGGGAGAAGGAAAAACAGGACGTAGAGTGGAAACCTGGCCTGGGGTGGGAGTGAGAGAAAGGGAGGAGACAGAGCAGCTGGCAGCAGAAAAGCCCTTGCCACAATGAGACAGCAGCCTCGAATCGCCCGTCAAATAGACATTGTAAGCTGCAACTATGAGCAGGAGTAATTACAAACGTGTGCCTTCTTCAGACCAGCTCAGAACTAAGTTGAAACCGTATCGCTGCTATAATAAACAAATAGAACCATTTCCACGATACTCTGTCACTATCTGTAATTTAAACATGTGAAATTAATTCTCCAAACTCCAAATGTCAAAATTAACTTATAAACATAGAATGTATTCCGGCGTTCTAGTCAAAATAGTTAACAGCTAATGTGACATTGCATCTCCCCCCAAAAAAGCATGCCGGTAAAACCATTCCAATTAGCCCTAATACATTCCAGCCAAGGAGACAGCTTTTAATTAACTGATTGTTTTGCTTTTAATTAAATGGCAAGGCAACCTTGAAGACTTATTGTGTTTACATTTCAGCACAATCTTCTTTCTGAACTCCAGATCTATATCCCCAGATTCTGTTGGATTGTCTCAGCTGAACAATGGACAGCAGGATTTAATTCCACACTGCTCAGGTAGAGGAAGCCACCTCCTCCAGCAACACTGCTCTCTTTCCTGTTCTCTCTCTCCCCGAGGCTGGAGTATTTTGTATATTTCACGCCTTCCAAAATATTGTATGTTATTGACAAACCCTTTTCTCACCTGTATACATTTATGATCATGGCCTTTGGGGGAAAAAAAAGCCAGAATGAATGTCACCTCCGAAATGGGGGAAATACAATATAAGAGAATTTCCTCCCCAACACTGTCAGAAAATGAGCAACTCCTTTACCTTTTTGGAATGTGAAAAGAAGAAGGAAAACGGGAAGAGAAGAGCCCACCAAGGCTTCTGCTTCCTCACACTCAAACTGACGAAGATGAAGAGCTAAATATGACGAACTTGAAACGTTATGGATTGATTTGTCAGGGAAGCCCCGGGGTAAATTGTGAACCTCACTAAGGAGCTCTGTGTGTGGCTGGGGCCCAGATCCGAGGCAGTGTGGGAGCGATTGTATAGCATGTTTGGGAGAAGACGCCTGGATTAGAGCTGAGATTACATCGCTGCTTGTCCTTAGTCAAGACACGACAGGCAGGGTAGCAGGAGCCACCACCTGTCTTATTGGTGGAACCGAGAGGTGCTGAGAGGATAGCTGGACTATCAAC
This sequence comes from Avahi laniger, assembly GCA_963575035.1. Classification (NCBI taxonomy): domain Eukaryota; kingdom Metazoa; phylum Chordata; class Mammalia; order Primates; family Indriidae; genus Avahi; species Avahi laniger. Next base: position 127,065 of record CAUYSK010034201.1, read on the forward strand.
ACCCCGCAGGAGAAAGAGGAGGCCACCAGGGATGCAAACATTGGTAACCGTGGGCAGTGGCAGAAAGCAGGCCACACGGCAAGACAGGACCTGTCACACCCTCACACCACAGTGGATTCAGCCAGTAATCTCTGGAGATGCCAATGGCAGTCAGAGAGCTCTGATCACCTCTAATTCACCACCACATCCACTCCACCTCAAATAGCAAAATGATTTCTTTTCAGAAGCAGAGAAGGAGAATATACAAAATACTGAGCATTTGCCTGAAAAAGGTAGAGCTTCTTGAAGAAGACTTTTTCCCCCAATAGAATCATTATCATTAAGTGGCAATTTAAAGTCCCAGTCAGCCCTTGCTACATAGGAGAGTGGGGACTTAGTAGGAAAGTTAGAACAATTACACAATTGATATGTAGTTAGATCAATAATAGAACAAATAGATGTATTTGTTTGTTTGTTTGTTTGCATATCTGAGTGTTAGTGAGTAAATTTCCCTGCTACGCCATTGAAAGGAAACTTAGCTCTCTCTTAAGCTGAAATGTTTACATGCATCACTGAGGGCCACCATCCCTTATTTTTCCTAATTTCCAATCTACCACCGATAATTTTCAATTAGACATCTGGTTTCTTAAATCTGACCCTTCCTTCCATTTTCCTGGGCATCTGAAGTATTCTTTTCACTGGTCTTCTGAACTCTTCCCACTCTGAACCATCTTCCAAATATTGATTGAAGTATTATGATTCTCATGACATTAGTTACTTGCTTAAAAACTTCTCTTGGTTTTTTGCTGCATGAGCAGCAATTTTCACCTGTGCTCTGTAGCTATGGAGACAGTGGTTCTCAAATTGCCATCCCCACGCTAGCAGCATCAACATCCCCTAGAAACTTCTTAGAAATGGAAATTTTTGACTCCCACCCTAGCCCTACTGAGAATTCAACCCTGGAGGTGGGGCCCAACTATCTGTCTTCTAGTAAACCTTCCAGATGATACTGGTGCAGGTTCACCTTTGAGAAATGCTTTCCAAGAGGAACCATGGAAGTAACTCATGAGTCCCAATGGCGGATGAAGGAGACCTGGCTGGAGCTCTGGAGAGGGGGTGGGCAAGAAGGGAAAGACTCCAGGCCTGCCAACTCTGGTTCAGACAAGGCCAGTCTGTTCCTATTATTTTTCACAAAGTTCCACCTAATATATCATTTGTGTAAGTTCTGATGTTTAGTTTTTTTGTTCTTTCTTTCTTTCTTTTCTTTCCTTCCCTCCTTCCTGCCTTCCTTCCTTCCTCTGTTTTTCTTTCTTTCTCTTTTCCCTATGGATGTCCAATTGCTCCATTACCATTTGTTGAAAGGACTATATTTCCTTCACTGAATTGGTTTTGCACCTTTGTAAAAAATAAGTTGGTTTTTCACGTATTTGTCTATTTGGGGGTTCACTCTAATGATCTAAGTGTCTTTCGCTCTACCAAGACTACACTGCCTTGATTACCGTAGCTATATTGCAAGACTTAATATTGGGTAGAATGATTTCTCCCACTTTATTCTTCTTTGTAAAGATTATTTTAGCTGTTCTAAGGTCTGTGCCTTTCCACCTAAACTTTAATGTAACTGATGATGTCTACAAAAAAACTTTGCTAGGATTTTGTTAGGAATTTCATTGAAACTATATGGATCGATTTGGGGAAATGAACATCTTTATTGTGTTGAGTATTTTGATCCATGAACACAGTACATTTATCCACTTACTTAGGTCTTCTTTGATTTCTTTCATCAGTATTTTATAATTTTGAGAATATATTTCCCATAAATATTTTGTTAAGTTTATACTTAATATATGTCATTTTCTTTAGAGTGGTTGTATATAGTATCATATTTTCAATCTTGGCATTTAGATGTTCCTTCTGATCATATAGAAATATGATTGATTTTTATTTGTCAATCTTGTATCCTACAACTTTGCTGAACTCACTTATTAGTTCTTGGAAGTTTTTTCTGTAGATTCCTTGGCCCAATATACTATCTGAAGGAAGAATTTTACATTCCTCAGCACAAAAACTCAAGTCCTATAACACAACCCCTATATTTAATTTTCCAGATATATTCCCAGTCCTTGTTCTTGGATGACATCCTTTCTCAGTGCTTTTATTAATTGTGGTTGAAGACCTCCCGCATCATTACCTGAGGTGGTTTAAAAATGTAGGTTCCCAGGACTCACAATAACGTCTGTACAGACAGCCCGAAAACCTGCACTTTTAACATGATATCCTTCGTAATTCTTATATATCCTGAGGTGTGATGTGGGGCGCGGTTTTCGTCTGGCTATAGTTAACGCATGCGCTAAAGGAGACCGCCTCTTGATGGTGCGTCAGGGACTGCCGCCAATCACATTCCGCCACATGTACTTGTACTGTTATATAAGTCAACGGTACTTCCCGTTCTGGGTCTCTCGCCATCTTGTTAAAGCTGTTCGCCCCAATAAACTGCTGTCGAAAGAACTCCAAGTTGTTGCGTCGTTCTTGCTGGCAAGCACGGCACGACAGTGTGAGAACAACAGGGCCTCAGCTTAAGCCAAAAAACAAAAATTCTTATTTTTCCTGAACTTACCACTCACCTCCCACCTCTCAAATCTGCCCCTGGCTTCCCTTATTAAATGTGCACTTAAGACTTCATAGTTTATTACTTCCAAACTTTTACAATATCGCCTCTAAACTCTTTGCACATATTCTTCAATTTTATTCAACCTCAAATTCCTCAAGTCTGCATTGAACTACCCCATTGTCTTCTTTATTTCTTCACCTATGAGAAAAATCACTCAATTCTGAATAAAAGTACTATTAAAAAGTACTTTGGCCCCCTATGGGCCAGACATCCTTCCATGTGCACTTGGTCAAATCCTTCTCCACATCCACACAGTAGTAATTTCAAAGTCCATTCCTATCTATTTCTTCAAAGTCCTCTTCCCCTCATCACGTCACGACAGATGACCTAGTTTCCCAATTCACATAAAAAAAATTTTAAAAAACTTGAGTCACTCTTTCATCTGAAAGCTTGCCTCTGTCTTCATCCATATTCCATTAAAACAGTAATGACTATTCTATATCCTTTATTCCCTAATACCTACAACTCTTGATAAAAAATAATTTCTATCAAATGCCTCTTTCTCAAGGGACTTTCCACTGGATCATTCCTCTAAGAATATACACCTACTGTACAACAAAATAAAATATTTAACAATACTGTACTGTGTTGTATACTGCATCATATCCTCTCTGGCTATTGCTCTATCACATTCTATTTCATCATCCCTCAGCTTATCAAAACAGAGCTCAGTACATGGTATCTACCTTTCTTCGCTTAACAAAGTTGCTAAAGATTGGCTTTATTCCATTCAAAATGACGTGATGAAGTCATCCGGCATCCCCAATTCCCAAACCAAATCGATAATATTCCATTGTTATCTCACTGGCATGTGACGCTGTGGACCACTTTCTCCTTTCTCAATTTTCATTACACCACACTCCCCTAAAACTTCCTTCTTAGTCTTTTTTACAGGATCATAAACTTCCTTTTGCTCTTTATAGGATAAGTGTTTTTAGTGCTCTCTGGTCCTTTTCTCTCCATGATCTCACTCTGGACTCTCCACTTTATGTCACCTTTTTAATCACTTCTGATGCTTCCAAATCCTATATCAACACCTTCATATTCTCTGGAGCCCTCTCTTCTACTATTGCTCAAGCTCCTCAACTTTCTTTGCAACTTCCAAATTGACAACTTGACATGAAAGTTCTAAATGTGCCTCAAATTCAGCCTGTCCTAAAATATTCTCTTTCTCTTGCTTCTCCCAGCCTCTCCTCCCGTATTCCCTGACTTGAAGAATGTAATGTCCACTTCTCTAGGTGCCATAGTCAAAACCAGAGAGTGGTTCAACCTTCCTTCTCTCTCATTTCTGTAGTCACTGAGCCACAAAGTCCCGCCATTTCTACCAGACACTCCTCTCCATGCTCAGATCCGCCTGCTCCCCTCCATGTCCAAGGTCACAGTCATGGTTCATTACGTGATCATGCCTCACTCGAACCATGGAAGCAATCATCTAGCTGCACTCCCTTTCTCAAGTCTGATATCCTCCAAGCCACCTTCTTCCACACCACAGCCTGGGCGGTATTTCAGATGCACAAATCACTGGTCAGCTTAGTGTTTTTCCAGTTCTTTCTTACTCCTTACAGCATTAGCAGGACATACATGGCTTTTTATGATCCGACTTTTACTCTGTTTCCTCTACAAGCACTCTGAACTGAACATTACTGAGTCACTCACAACCATCCCACAGTCTAATTCTCTCATTATACCTGTTTATCTTCTAGGAGTCTTTCCCCATTTTTGCCCAACTAGTAGATTTCTCTTCATCCTTTAAGACTCAGTTGTATTGACCTGTCACTAATGAAGCCTCCTCTTACTCTCATAGGCATACTTAGGTACTTTTGCTTCTCTTTTTATGTAATATTAAATACTTCATATATCATCTATGATCACTTATTTCAGATTGTCTTGTAACTGTTTAGCCATTGGTCCACTAATTTCCATATAGACAATATTAACACAAAGAACTTGTTGCATTTTGTTTCCAAAATTCTTTGTAAAATATTATCAACCACATGGTCAAAAACATATTAAACGTTGAGTGAAGAGTTGAGTGGTGGATGAGAGAGATGCACATAAATCATTAGAACACAGAACCAAGAATGACACACACTTTACTGGAATGTAGGTGGATCATGAGTATGTAGAAGAGGAAAAGATTGTGACCAGAAAGTTTTGATTTTGGCCTAAAAGTACAAACCATACAACAGCAGGAGAGGGAGAGATGGATGCCACTGTAGGGAGCAGGTCCAATGTAACTAAATATGTGGAGGTAAAAATTGTGAGACACACAAACTAAAGCTGCATAGTCTGATGGGACAAGACTATGTTGTAAATGAAAAAAAATGAATGTCCCGGGAAATAAAAATGTAAAAGAGACGTTAGATATTGTTAAAAGTATCTGAAAAAAAAAGCCCTATTAAAAAAATTGCTAGGCACAATGTCGCACACCCGTAGTCCCAGCTACTCAGGAGACTGAGGCGGGAGGATTGCTTGAGCCCAGGAGTTTGAATCCAGCCTAGGCAACATTGTAAGACCGTGTCTCTATTTAAACAAAAATTAAAACCAGGTATTAAAGACCATTTAAGCATTTTTGACAGGGGTAGGTTTAAAGAAATATAAAACAATGAATTGTAGGAGTTTACTTTAGAGGTGGGGAGGATGAGATGTGCCTTTAGTGCTTCAGGATAAAGGTAACACGGATCAGAACGAGGATGATAAATACCAACAAAAGGCATCTGAAATTTGACCCCTGACTTTGGTGATTTCGTTTTTTTATAGGAGCCCCCAAAGGATTTAAACCACTTTATCTGCATGCACTTTCAGAAAAGAAGACTGTATCTTACTTTATAGTACAGTAGAGACGACATATAAATATAAGACCAGCTCCCATAATGAAGTGGAATATAATTTTCTATGCATGATTTTAACTTCCTGGATACTAAAACAAGCTTGCCAAACCAAGAAGTTCTGACACTGAATTAAATAATCAATGAGGAGAAAAATTCTAATATGATAAGTCCATTCAGGAAAGACATTATATTCTTTTGATGAGAATGGAATATGGATAATACTCAGTTAATAAAGCAAAGAAAAACTGAAAGTTTCTATTAACATGTTTTAAAATGATTATATAAAGTTTATTAAGCTTTTAAAACCTAGATAGTATTTATATGTCTAAGAGTACATTGTTCATAATACCACAGACTCTGAACACTGTACCATAAATACATTCTGTACCATAAATACATTCATATTTAGAATTACTATATAACATATACACACATAGAAATACATAGATTTATTACAAGCATTATACATTTACTGTGAATCCCAAATGATTATAGTTTCGGATTTCTAAGGCACTATAAATTACGACACATATCAGATAAATAAGACCACACTGCAAAAGAATTCATATTTCTGTCTTTGCAAAGAGAGCTGGAAATCCATGAAAATTGTAGATAGGAAAGATTTTTGGAGGTCAGGAATCTTGTTTATCTTGCCAACTCTGCTACGGTTATAATCCCCTATCTCCCTAGTTTCAGGGTGATAAAGGAAGATATGCTTCCTTTGGAAAAGCATCTCATCTTATAATCTTTCTGGTCCCATTTCTAAGTTTATGATCTGATCTTCATCTAGCCCAGGCTTTCCTCTACAGAAGTGGAGTTCTTTCAATAGTTAATGCCAACACCACTCACTAGACACTTACACAACAATGCAATGCAATGTGCAATTCAATTTAACAGATTTTCAGGTCTTCTTAAAAGACCTAAGAGATCCTTGATGCACAGACTACATATTATATACATTTTTTCCCTATATGATAGCTAACAATTTACTGAGTACACCTTCATACTATAATATCTAAACATATTGTTAAATTAAACTTATTTTTCAAGGATAGTCATTATTCACTGAAAAGATAAACATTCTCTAAATGTCATACAGACTATATAGACCCCTGAGAATTGCGTTTTTTTCCACGAATTATTTTTCCTATTTCAGCTAGGTGCTTACTTTACATATTTCTCTCACAGCCCTTAGTGGATGCCTGTGCAATTGTTTGCATATCTGCCACACCCTTCCAACTTAATATGATGTAATTGGATTAAAAATCTCTATGGTAAGAGTGGCAAGAATAAATACTGCAGAGCTCACTCTGCCTCCTTTAATAAAGCCACTCATCTATGAAGTTCATACCAGAAGTTTTTGCCAAGTAACACAACCAGAGAAGTGAGGAAAGATGGGGCAAAGTTCAAGGACATCACCAAGTTTTACACCAACAAAACAATTAGTTGTTAGGGAGAAAAAAAATACAAATAAACTGGCCATGTTCTGTAATTTCAGGTAACATTCAACAAATTCCAACATCAGGTCATGAGAGGAGAAAAGATTGGCAAGTTGGGATAAAAGTCAACCCTTAAGCTTAGGCCAGATTCCAGAAAATTCTACTCTAGGGCAGCCACTCAGCTGATACAGACCTGTGCAGTCTCCTTCTAAATCTCCAATTTTCTCTGCTCTACCCCAACTTCTCTGACTCCTTTTATATTGTGGATTTCTCTACTTATGATCCTATAAAACCTTTCTCTATTTTGATTCTATCATGACTGTTGCAGTTATTAGAATAGAATTTCAAAAATCAAAATAAAAATTATTAACGATATTCTTTGTATTAGACAGTTTTGCCCCAAGACATTTCATGAAGATATTCTAAAAGTTGTTTTATTCTACTTTTATGTGTTAAATATTATTTTGCCCCTCCAGATACATGCTTCTCCCTTTTTCACTCTGCTCTGGACCCTGGAAGGCTGATGCTTTGGATCACATCAAAGGATTCCTTGCTGTCTGTCTTTGTAAGTTGCTTTTGGCCAGTGGAAGGTACAAACAGGAGGTGAGAGAATGAGAAGAATGTGAGGTCAACGTCCTCTCTGCCAGGTGACAGATATCAAGCTGATTCCTTAACTGGAGCTCTTGAGCTTATAGCTACCTTCTCTCTGGTCTCTTGAACTTCAGCTTTTTGTCCCTGTAGGCCTGTTATTAGCCTCTTATTTATTTTCCTAAATTCTTCCAAAGCCTTTTAAAATAGTCACTTTACTACATTTCCTCAAATTATTGGCTTAAAAGTGCCATTGGTTTCCTGCCAGGACTCTGACTGATATGTCTCATATCTGTTTATATTGGAAATCTACTTTATAAAGAGTGATGAAAAGATAGGAAGAAAAAGAACATGGAAACCTTGTGTTCTTGGGTCTTGTCTTAATAAAATGAAACACTGTTTTCCGTACTTCTACCCTATCCACAACCCAAGGCTGACAGAGCAAATCCCAATAGACCTCCAACATGCACAGATAGAGGGGCAAATTGTGGTGCATCTCATAGAATTTCAAACTATACAGAATCCGAAAGCATCTCCATCTTGGTGGCTTGGTAGAGATTATCATGCCCTCGATTTATAGTCTGATGAATGATGCAAACTTCTCTTTTAAACCCTTGGGCAGACAGAGTCTTGGTCCCTACCTCACACACACATGCTTGTGGGGCTGGTCCAACTATTTTTTCTGTACTCTGGACACTCTATCTTGACTAATAATTTTTATACTATTATATTAATAGTAAATCCCCATTATCTTGAGAAATACCTTGGCCCCAACTTACTCTTAATATTTTTAGCTACTACCCTTTTTTTTTTTGTCATCATCTTACCTGGTTTATTGAGATGAACATATGCTCTATATGTTTATGTCATGACTAATACATATAACTTTGTCTCTTAATTTTCATATAACTATATTCATAAACAATATTTTCACATCATGCCAAAATTTCTTATGGTCATAACCCACAGCTGTAGGTATGAAAGTGGTAGCTTGCACCAACTTTAAAGATTTCCCCCAAAACCCTGTCTATTCTACAAACTCTGTTCTATAATTCTGATCATACATACTCATATTAACACTTGTTTAAAGGAGAGACCTAAGTCCACCCCTGACATTGTGAGTAATCTATTTTGTCAAAAAAATAACCCAAAGACAAGTTGGCATAAGATTTCCTATTACATGGGAATAATTTATTCATAGTCTTAAACTTGCATCATATATCATGATGCTAAAGTTATGTTGGTATTTTTCTCACTAAGAATAGTTTTGAAAACATTGCTACCCATGATCATGCATCATATAAATATGTGAACCTTATGTAGATGTCAGGAAAATAAGTGAAAATTCAGAATTATTTTCATCTTCATTTAGTAATATGGTCATCAGTGAGAAATCAATATTATGATAATTATTTTCAGAATAGTTCTCCAAACTTCTTTGCAATTGTCCTCAGAAGAGAGAAGGGGGACATTTTCAGGTTTATCTTTGTTTATAGGAATACCAGTACCTCTGTAAGATCTCCAGCGACTATGCTAAATTTGATTATCATATGTTTTAATAATGATATGCAGTCACTTAAATAAGCTTCAAGTGAAAGAGAAAACTAGCAAAAGATAATAATTCAGCTAAATTGAGATAATATTAGCATAAGAAGTGTAAAAATGTTTTGAGATCTTCAGATGGGATTATGCCAACCATTTTTATTACCCTCATATGCAAAGTTTTAATGACTCTAAGAAACAGTTTTTTCATTATCTTGTGTTCTATGTCAGCTTAATTTTACTTATTGCACAATTTAAATTTCTGTTAAATAGTTCAAGGCAGATCTCTATTCTTTCGATGAGTTTAAAACGTATAATAAATTGACAGCTCTATTTAGAAATTCTTTTCTAATAAAGCATTGTAAGTGGTTGGATCATTAAACCGGGTTTGAAAAGCCTACATACAGGGGAGAAAACCTGCAATAGTTTAGCAATCGAAACATCTACTAAATCTTCTGACACAGACTAGCAGGGAGAGGAATATGTTCTTCAAACAGAAACCAAATGGCAACAACTGAATGCACGGCCCTTAAGGGACAGTGCATATTTTCTATCAGCAAAGGTCACCTGGCCTTTGAGCAGGCAACAAGCAATGAAAATACCACAGGACAAAACCCAGTAGGGCTGTTCTTTTAAGAAGGACTCATCCTAGTATGAAGTCATGTCTTTTCCTAGGGAAGCAGACAGTTCTGTCTCTACGAATATTTGGAATCATGATTAAGTAGAAAAATACATCATTAGAGTTATTAGAGAATTGGACAAATAACAAAATGAATGGAATTGTACATCGATGAAATAATCAAATAGACATATCATTATGTTATTAAGAGTAGAAACTCAATGTAGAGTTAAGAAGAACTTCCTGTAATGGTTCAGAAGCAATTAAAATCCACAGAAAGAGTATACTCCTGAGATAGAAAAGCCATGAAAGAGACTCATGAAGTGGCGGATATCCAGTAGGAATGTGCATTTCTTTTTTACACATACTTTAGATTCACTTTGAGTGTAGCTTGAATTCTATTTTCATCTGAATTTTTTTCAGACTATTCCTTGTTAAGATCTACATGCTCCCAGTTTTTGTTATTCACCAATCGTTTCTAATAATCATTCACTGGGTACTGTTTGCAAAATCTTATACAAGCTTATGATGTTCTCTCTCGATGAACCCTGAAATAAGCCTGAAAAACTTATTATGCTCCCCCAAAACTAAGTTCCATAGTGTATATTTAGGTGAAAATAAGGAGCTTCCTCCTACCTCGGGTCAAATCTTAGCCTTAGATCAAACAGAATGCAGCAAAGAGCCTTCCAAGTACATAGACCTGGATTTCAAATTGACATCTCCCACATTGTTTGAACCTGAACAGATTATTAATGTCACTGAATCTCAGTGCTGTACTTATAAATTGTAAGTTTATAGTGAAATTTATATAAAACACCCAGCATAGGTACTGATGCAAAGAATATCCCTAATGAATTGTATTTGTTTCTTTCCAGGATAATATCAATACTTACCTCAAATGATTCTTGTCAGGATTAAATGAATTAATGGATAAAGCATTTATAATGCACTCTGGTATATACTTGTATTCATTTTAAATTAAGAAAACTTAAATTAGCTATTTTTATTATTACCATTAATGTTCTAGGATCTCAATTATATTAATTTAGCAATGGGGAATTTTAAAAATTAGGGTTAGAGCAATGATAGATAAATGAATGAATCCCCCAAACTAGGTATTTAGTATCTAGTTATATAGAAAAAAAGAATTTGAATTCGTGGGTGCTCTTTCGTTTTAGTTTTTGTTATAGTTTATTATTTCATTACATAAGTGCTTGCTTAATTAATTAATTAATACATATTAATTACTCTATGTATTAGGTTCTCCAGAGGAACTGAATCAATACATCATAGAAATATATAAATATAGATAGAGATATAGAGTTGATGTATATGACTAATAAGATGTAAATATATACTATATTAACAAAAGACTGTGAGATCTGTGAAAGCAAAAGCAGAACTGTATTTTCTGAAAGCAATTTGCAGATTGGGGAGATGCAGCCTTTAGGGCAAAATGAAGTGTATTCTGAGGAAGAGTTGGGAAGTGAGAGACAATATAGGCAAAACCTGCAGGGCAGGGGAGGGGAGTGAGGAACAGAGACTTGATTGGATGACCTTGAAGCCTCAAATCTCCCATCTCTCTTAATTGGCTGGTTCCAGACTGTGGGTAGAGTGGCACCAGGTGTTCTGTTGGTGGTCAACTGGGGAATTTCAAGCTGTAGTTGTTTTCAGAAACTTGGGATTCTGCAACACTTTATAAGGACACAGAGAGTATGACCATTCCCTCACCCTGGCATAGCCTCTTGGCAGAGGCTTTCAACTTTCGAGCCATAGGGAGTCCATCTCTCTGTCAACTGGGGGCATAATTTGACAACTATGTACACCATATATATGATGTGTGTGTATATATATATCACACATATCATACGTTCACACATCATATATATGTATAAAGGGATTTATTATGAGGAATTGGCTCACATGATTATAGAGGTGGGCAAGACCCAATGTCTGCAATATGATTCAGTAATCTGGAGACCCATTTAGGCCAATAGTAATTGCAATCTGAGTCCAAAAGCCTGAGAGCCAGGAAAGATGATCATATAGTTCCTGTCTGTGGACTGGCAGGATTGAGACCCAGAAAGAGCTGATGTTTCAGTTCAGTCCTGGAGAAGGAAAGAAGCCAATGTCCTAGTTTGAAGCAGTCAGGCAGAAGGAATTCTCTCTTACTGGAGTAGGGACAGGGGCTCAGCCTTTTTGTTCTGTTCAGGTCTTCAACTTATTAGATGTAGCTCATTTATATTATAAAGGGCCATCTACTTTATTTAGTCTACCCAGTTGCATGTTATTCTTGTCCCCAAATACCCACACACATATACCTGCAATAACGTTTGAGCAAATATCTGAGCACCCCATGTGGGCCAGTCAAGCTGACATATAAAATTAACCATCACACTCTAGAGTTCAAATGTGGTTATAGAGACAAGAAATATTGTTTTAAAAGTTTATATAACCCACATAGCATTAATCCATCCAAACTCTGGCCAAGAATTTCCTGAGGGCCAACCATACAGCAGACACATTGTGCATTATGCACAATTCAATATAGTTCACAAATAAAGACATAAAACAAATACAATATGTTTTATGTGACATGATAGGGAGCTTAGACTTCATCTTATAAATATAAGAAGCTAAAGATATATTTTCAAATAGAAAACTAATGTGCTCAGATGTGCTTCAAAATAACCATATTGACAGTGATGTTTGGGGTGAACAGGTTGATTTTTTTTCCTAGTTCTTCTTATCGCTTAGACTTCTAAATGTGAAAATACCACAGGGCTTAGCCCTCATATTTCTTAGCTTCTCTATTTATTCTCATTCCCTAAGTCATAACATGAAATATTTTGGCATTTATACAGCCAGGAATGATATAAAGAAGAGCTAACAATATGGTAGAAGAATGAGCAATTAGAGTAGACTCTGTAGTACTGTGACAGAGTTCTGGAAACCTCCACTGTGCTAAATATTACTTCTTTAATAGCATGATCAAGGGGAAATTGAGACAAATTCACGAGGAGAGTAAGAACTCATGATAAAGGTGATGGAGTATCAAGGCTGTGCAAACCTTCTCATGGATAACAACTATAAATCTGAGAAAACTCTACTCAAGCCAATAGCTGACAAATAAAATACCCCCACACAAGGACCCTCAGAGATTCTGCACAGAAATGTCAAAAGATTAAAAATTAATCTGCTCTTGAATGATCGAGCCATTCTTAGGTGAATTCTATGAATTTGCTGCTTTTATAACTGAGAATATACCACAATCATATAAAATTTAGTTAGCCTAAAGCTAGAGCTTACAGGCATGCGATGTCAGAGAATAGAGTGCAAACCTGACAGAGCAGCTAGAAATGCATCTAGAATTCCTAGAAGCAAGAAAATCATAGAAAGTCTGAGCTCTGAAGTCAGAAATATCTGCCCAAATCCTTGGCTGACCACCAGATAATGGAAATATAAAGCAGACCATGGGGGGCAGGATAAAAGGTTTGCAACTCAAAGCCACTAAAACAGCACAGAAATATAATATGACCTGGTACATATTTTGAGGAAAACAATGTTTGTAGTATATACAGGCAAGTGAATTGCCTTGTAAAACAAAAACAATAATTCTCAGAGAACACAGCAGAATTCAGCGTTGTCAGAACACATTATTTACAATATCCAGTGTTCGAAATTATCAGATGTTAAAAATAAACAGACAAACAAGAAAATATACGTCTTAGGACACAGAGCAGTTAAAATAATAATCTGAATCCTAGATAGTCTAGATGTGGATGTTAGCCAGACAATGACTTAAAAGCACTTATTTAAAATATGATGAAAGAATTTAAGGAAAATATGATATCAATGAATTAACAAATAGGAAATCTCAACAGAGAATTGCCAAATATCAAAAATGAAATGAGCTGAAAAGTGAAATCATTGAGTTAAAAGTTAACTAGATGAGCTCAATAACAGATTGGAAATGGCAGAAGAAATTATTAGAAAACTTTAAGATAAATAAATAGAAATTACCGAACTCAAAAAATAGAAAAGAGAAAATATTTTTAATGAAAGGTGAAGAGATTCATAGGCTAATATAAGGCAGCCCTATCTGTGAAAAAAAAAAAAAAGAACTAAAGTGAGTTCCAGAAGGAGAGTAGAAAAAGGGTAAAAAAAAATATTTGAAAATGTAATGAACAAAACTTATCAAATATTATGGAAAACTAAGTTAATACTTCCAGATCCAAGAATCTCAAAGAGCTCCAAGCATTATAAACAAAAAGAAATTACTCTTAAGCACAGTATATTCAAACTACTAAAAAACAAAGATAAAAGACAGTCAGATGTAAACCTCATGTTGCCTACAGAGTAACAATGGTTATAGTAAATGGTTGATTTATCACCAGAAACCAGGGAGGCCAGATGAAACTGGAACGATATATTTAAGGTGCTGAAGGAAAAAAATGTAAAAACCTGTAACCAAAAATTCTATATCCACCAAAATTACCCACTAAAATTGAAGACAAAATAATGACATTTCACAAAAACAAGGCATGATAGAGGGAGTTTTAAGGCTAAAGAAAATGTCCTTCAAGGGCAATTCAGATCTCAAGGGAAAAAATGAAGAGCATCAAAGTGGTATATAAATGACTATGTATATATGTATATATGTATGCATATACATTTTATGTTAATTAATTAAAAAGACATATGATTGTTTAAAGCAGAAATCATAACCCCTGAATTGTTGAGTTTGTGTGTATATGTGTGAGTTTATTACATGATATATGATAGATAAATAGATAGATAATATAATGCCTGAAAATAGGATGATAGAGGAGTAAATTGAAATGAATTTTTGCAATGCTTCTATATTTTACCTGGAACTCTTGATGCTCTCCAGTGACCAACTGCCTGAAGTTCCACAGAACATCACTATTTTCCACAGACAGATGTGCATTGAGGGCCAGACAATGAGCAATAAGAACAGGCACCATGAGAATCTGAGCCACCTGCTCATGTTGTTTGTGTTTATCATCCAGATCTCCCTAAGCTTGGTCTCCCATAGCATTTTCATTTTCTTTTCTTTCTTTCTTTTTTTTTTTTTTTTTTTAGACAATAGTCTAATTCTCTTGCCCAGGCTAGAGTGCCATGGCATCAGCCTAGCTCACAGCAACCTCAAACTCCTGGGCTGAAGCAATCCTTCTGCCTCAGCCGTCTTAGTAGCTAAGACTACAGGCATGCACCAGCATGCCTGGCTAATTTTTTCTATAGTTTTAGTTGTTCAGCTAATTTATTTCTATTTTTAGTAGAGACAGGGTCTCCCTCTTGCTCAGGCTGGTCTTGACCTCCTGAGCTCAAACGATCTTCCCGCCTCAACCTCCCAGAGTGCTAGGATTATAGGCATGAGCCACTGCACCCAGTCAGTATTTCCATTTTCTTCCCTGGTTTTGGTGGTTAGTTACACAACAAGATAAAGCCTCTAGTTGTTCTATAGTGAGATGTCAATGTATATCAGGGCCCAATAGCAAGTCAAGCATTGCATTTGAAATGGAAAATATTTGTTGGGAATGAAGGGCATTGCCCTCCGCCAAAACCAGCTACACTACACCATCTATCTACATTGTTGAATCTACTTTGAACTTTTGCCAGAGGCTCTGAACAGCACCTCTATCTGCCACAGACACTATCCTTACTAGGGATTTTGCTGCGTTAGAAGACTCAAGTGACAGAGAAGCTTATGTCAATGCCTGTATCTGTGTCAGAGCCGTCTTTTTACTCTGAACTCCTCTCAGAACTGGCAGCCTCGAAGGTTAGACCGTATATGGGTCAGACCAACACAAACACGTTTCTTTCTTTGTGGTATAAGGTGTAGATACAACACTTGTCTCTCAGTTTAGAGGTAATACACAGACATGTGCCAAACTGCTAGATTCCCAGAAACTTTACCAATGCAAGAGGCCTCTGAAATTTCTCAGGGTTTATTGTTTATTCTCTGCCATGCATGAAACTTAGTAAGTCATCTAGAATGCTTGCTACTTCCTGCCAAACAAGTCCAATGACCTTCATATAATGAATATAATGAACCATGTCTCTATGCTATCAAAATTACCAAATTCCCTCCAGATTATATCATAAGAATTAGGAGAGCTGACATAATCCAGAAGCAAGAGAGTAGAAGTGCACTGCTGTCCTTGCAGGTAAAGGCAAACAATTTCCAATTATCTTTGTTACGAGAGATGTAGAAAAACGATTTTCTAGGTAAATAACTCTATGCTAGGTGCTAAAGTGTTTGTTAATTTGTTTTGGTAAAGATACCACACATGAAGGTACAACTGAGAATTACAACATGGCCTGGTTTTGTCTGCCATAATCTAAGTCTTTTTCAGTGAACCAGCTTTTGTACTGACCAAAATGTTCAAGCAAAATAGGAATGAGATGATAATTAAGCCCAGGAGAATATGTATTCTCCCTTGTAGCTTTTGGTTGACTACTGTGGGATGGAGCATTTCTAAGGATTTCTACTTACTCTTTCTTACCACAAAAGATCATAGTCCAGGGGACCACTGTAGGGAATTTTTCAATTACGTGGTATATCTACTCTTACCATTACAGTCGGGACCTGGAAAACAACAAAACAAAACAAAACAATGGATGGATACTCAGTCCTATAGAGACATTATGAGATAGAATTATGCTAAGATGGGTAGATGGATGGATAGACATGTTGATATTACAAAGATGTAACTAAATATCTGGAAAAGCATAAATATACAAGACTAAAAGATACAGGAGAAGGACAAATAGATACTTTGGTGGTTGGATTTCCAGTAGATGGTATCTTTTTGTGTCAGCACTGCTTTTAAAGGAGAGCCCGACTTCTAAAGACGAACGATGAATTTTTTAAAAGACTGGTTCTACTGCTAAAATACATTATAATATTTCAGGATCAAAGAAATTCCTATCTTTGCTCTAAAATATTTCACTCCAAATCAGTTTGTGCAAATTTGTGCTTCTGTTCATATTACGATAATATTAGGGCCAATAAAATTTCTCCATGTTAAAATGATTACCCACTCACAGATTAAAAAAAAATTTTATAACTTTCTTAAAAGAATATTTTTATTTTAGAGGAGAAAAGAAGAATACTCAGAGACTGGGTACCTGTCGGGAAACAAAGAAGGAATATATTTGTAACATCGAGAGGAGAGACTGAAGACATAAATGATAGAATTTACAATCTGTGGTGCACTGAAAAATAAAACAGGCCAAAAATTACTTGAAACTCCACTCATCAAAAAGTGAAGTCTATTCACACCCTTGAGTCTGAGCCTAGCCGTTGGCTTACTATGGACAATGAAATCTGAGCAAATATGATATAAGCAAAGGCTTGTGCATTCGAGGCATGCTCTTGTTGCTGGGAACCCTTCCACCTCCATGAGAATGAGCCTGGGCTAGTTTGCTGCATGATGAGAGATACGTGGCCCTTGCCAGCTTGGAAACACCAAGCCACCTGCTAGACAGGTGAGTGAGGCGCTCTTAGGCCAACCACTGCCAGCCACTAGACATGTTCATGAGGCAATTCTAAATCATCCTACCTCAAGATAGCTTGGCCTAGACCAGAGGAAACAACTAGTAAATCCAAAAAAAAAAAAAAAAACAGAGAAAGAAAAAAAAAAACAAAAGCAATAAATGTTATTTTAAATACTAGGTCTTGTAATGATTTTTTATGCACCAAAAGCTAATTTATAAATGTCATATTTTTTCCCATTAGCAGTTATTTTAAAAAGTAAATTCCTCTTTTATAAAAAGAAATTGTCATTTACCATGCTTAAATATTAAGAATGACAAGAGTATATGAGGATGAGAAGATTTGCTCAAGATACCATACCTCTGACTCCTACTCTTTTTTAACTCTGATTTGCCTCCTTCTTGCCATATCTCACCCTTCCCATGGGATCCCAACTTGTATTGGATCTGCTCCGGGCAGAGCCAATCAGACTTGCTATGGGTGAAGATGTCTCCTTGCCAGTAAGAGACACTTTAAGGTCCTTCGTCAACTTCTACCACAGGACCTACATTCTTGTCTAAATTTCAAGTTCCCTAGGCTGAAGTCATTCTTTAAACTGTTTTATGTCACTTTTCATGAGAAGGAATTTCAGCCTCATTCTCAAGAAAAGATTCTGGTAGAGATACGACATGAAACAAACAGATGCTTGAAGGCAGAGAGTGGCAGTAACGCGGATTAGAAACAGGAAATTGTGTCTTGTTGGGAAAGGAAGGAAATGTTAAGATAAAACCCAACCCCTCTAAAAATGATGCCAACAGTAGACTGTGATCTCATGTACATATCACAAAAATCTTGTGACTATTTTCTATAATTGAGTCATTGATAAAGCTTCTTAATATGTAATATCTTTTTTCTGTCTCTACTTTCCAGTCTAAGATAAAAGGACCTCAAAATAATTTCCAAGAACTTCAATATAATAATCCTTGATTTGAATTTCATGAACCAGACACTAAATGCAAAACAAGTATAAGATATGTATATGTATATGCTAAAGTGTCTAAATATACATACATAATATAATACAATGTATACACAATATATACATATAGGTACCAGTCCATGCTGTGGGATTATAGCTTTCTCCCCTCCCACACTCTCCCCCACACTCTCATAATTATTAAAATTACACTTTCAGCGGTTACAAAAAAAATGGGGTATGAACGTGATGCACCTTTTACTAATAACATTGGGATAAAAGGCGATTATCATGTTTGAATGATGTTATTTGATTACAAGGATGAGGTCCATATGAGAGTGATAAAGCCCTTTTTAAGGTTATATGAAAGACAGTTACCTAAAGAATGTATCATTTACAAAATGCAATTTGAGCTTGCCCTTTGCCATGTCACAATTCAAGAAAATGAAGCACAATTTGAAATTAAAAGGCAACAATCCTAGAGCAGATAAAACAAGGTGATTTAGTATTTTGCAGGCATATAGCACCTTGCATCCCAAAGAGCTTTACAACATAATAATTTGCATTTCCATGGTACTTTACTTGTGAGATTTTTCAAAGCCTATTGCATTAATATGCATTCAACTATGATGCATTCCCTTGAAGTAGGGATTTATTCTTCAAATCCTCGTTTTACAGGCAAACACATGAGGTGCTTTGCTGAAGGGTACACAGCAGCCCCTAAGTCAGGAAATTGATCATAGAAATCCTAATTTTCCATCCCTTGTTCCGTTACCTTGACAAAACTGTTTTCCAAATAGAGAAACATATTACTCTGCAGCTAAATAGCAAATTAAAGACATGCTGTCTCATGCAATCTTATAAATATGCTTTAAAACCCACCAGTACTCCTGAGAGGTTTACCATCTGGTTTCCACAGTGGCAAAGAGGAAATGGACTAAGTGTAGGAGAGAGACTGAATTGTTTTCAGCAGGCAGAGGTAGACTTCTACACAGGCTAGATCATCTAGAGTAGAATCAGCAGACTATCTTTGCAATAGAGAAGATAATGTCACCTGTATTGCTGGTGAAGAGTGCTAGATTTAGCAAACAGAGAACAAAATATGAATATGCTTCAGAAATATAGGATAAATAGATTTAACATTAAGTGGTTACAACCTGTGATAGCCAATCTCCAGGATGGCCCCAATAAACCTTGGTTCCTGCCATCCAGGCCTTTGTAATGGATAGTCTATTGCACACTGAATCAGGGCTAAGTCGTAAAAGGTATTGCAGCTTCCACCTTGGTTTCCGGAATCACACGCTCTGTGGGAAGGCAACCACGATGCCATGAAACCACTCAAGCAGCCTCATGGAGGGTCCACATAAAGAGGAACTG
The DNA here is from genome assembly GCA_963575035.1 of Avahi laniger. Taxonomy (NCBI): domain Eukaryota; kingdom Metazoa; phylum Chordata; class Mammalia; order Primates; family Indriidae; genus Avahi; species Avahi laniger. Next base: position 146,585 of record CAUYSK010034201.1, read on the forward strand.
AGACTTCCTGCCAACAACCAGCACCAATTTCCAACTTCCAGACACAGCAGTGGGACATCTTGAAAGTGCATGCGGCAGCCTCAGTCAAGCCTTCGAACAACTCTAGCCCTAGTCAACTGCACCCTCATGCAAGACCCCAAACCAGAACTTTCCAATCAAGCTGCTCCCAGAATCCTGATCCACAGAAACCATGGCTGATAATAGACGGTGATTATTGACTTAGCCGCTAAGTTTTGGGAAGGATTTGTTACATACCACTAGGAGACTAATATGTAATCAAACAGTTGTTAGGTCTGAGGAAAGTAAACAAGTAGTTAAATAAGTTTTTATCAATTCAATTCAACAGCTATTTAATAGACATCTACTTTCCATTAGGTACCATGGAAGAGATACTGCTAAGTAATGACTAAGCTCAAACTGAAACAAAAGTTCTGGCTTTATCACCTCAAAAAATGAACTAAAGCAAACACTCTATCAACAACTGTGCAGAGTTGTTGATCTGCACAGAGAAAAGATCTTCATTATGAAATTGTGTGAAATCTCTTCCATAAAAGTTTGCAATGGTATCCTATAGCATTTTTGAGTTGAAACTAAACCTGTGTTGTGTCCAGCCCCTAACTCAGCCTCACCTGCTGCCTTTCCAAACCCCCTGGCCTTCAGCCTCTGGAACACAGCAAGCTCTTGATTCCCTTGAGCTTTAGCAGATGTTTTCCTTTAGTCTATGCCCATCCATGACCATCCTATGTCTATGTCTATGTCCATCCTTCACCCCTAAACTTGATCACGTCCTTGACATGACTAACTCCTAGAGTTCTCAGCTTACATGTCACCTTCTTTAGGAATCTTTTTTAGAGTACGTTTTATAGACTGCTCCCCTCCATCACTCACCCACTTATAAACACATTTTTATCATCACAGGATGCCTATTAATTTTCCCCAAATCACTAATCCAATTTGTAGGACATAATCACTGCCTTCACCCACCGATTTTATACACACATTGGTTAGCACGGCGCCTTCATGTATCAAGTGCTTAATAAATATTTGTCAGATGAATAATTAAAAAATCAAAAGTGCAAACAAATCACTACAAACATCAATGGGCTTGCTAGATCATTTTAGAAAAGGCTTCCTGGAAGTAGTGACCTTCAAGTAAGCCTTGTCAGTTAAGCACCAGAAGGCTAACATTTGTGTTAGAAAGTATTCCAAGGGAATCACTGTATGTGTCGGTGCGGGGAGAGAAACTGTATTATTTTTCAGCCTGTTGTATTTATTTTTTGTGGCTAGTCTTCATTCCTTTCAGGGAAAACACTAGTAGGTATGTTAGTATATAACACAGTATTTCCTGGTAGAACTTATAAGGAAGAGAGGTGACACCCACCACAGCTAAACAGCAGCATTGTATCAATTGAATCACTGACACGATTACAAATGAAATGAGGGAGTAATGCTCTGTCAGTGGTGGTTTTGAGGTGGGGAAGATTTATCAGCATCATCTGCAGTATTTTGTTCACTTTCTCCTTGCCCCATTTTAGTATGTTGTCAATATTTGGAGAAATTGTGGAAAGGCCGCAAAACCGAATACCGTTGAGAACTTCTGGACATAGACTAGTCTAAACAGAACACCTAAGAATGGGATATAAATATGAAATAATGTACAATTAAAAAATACCCTATAATAGGAACATATATTATAAAAAATTGAGCTCTCAGCTGCTTTAGGAAGACAGATAGAATCACAGATGTCATGAGTTTAAATTAGGAGAGTCCTTTTCACATTGATTTCAATATAAAAACAGTTCTGTTTTACAAAATGTCAGAGAAAGCTCTAGCTCCTCTCTATGCATGCAAAATGACAAGTACAATAAAATAATTCACAAAATAATAAAACCAACCGAGGGGTACTGTAGAATGACACACATAATTTGTAGCTTGGGTGGAAAATCTGATGAATGGAGTTGCCCATATGTCATGTGGCTAAACCTACCAATTGGAATGAGAAGACAATTGGGAGGATTTAGGGTTTGGGTTAAGAAACCATAAACCAAACATTGTCAAAGTGGGCACGAATACTTTCTTTTACTCAACAGGTACATACTTTGTGCTGAGCACTGAGGTTACAAAGATGAACAGAGCACGGGTTCTGTCCTGGCAGATAAAACAATCTAGATCAGCAACAACTCACATCATTCTGGCTTTGTCTTTTCTCATATGAAATGAGGAAGCATTATTAATACCGCATTTTACCTGCTTTAACACACACACTATTCTGTACCATTCTTGGAAGAGAGTGCTGCCACATTTTCTCATCTCCTGGAACCTAGACAGATCTTCGTAACTGCCTTGATCAAATAAATCTGGTGGAAATCACTCTCAGCAACTTCTGAGACAAGATTATAAAAGGCAGCAGAACTACCACATGGTTTTCTCTCTCTCTCTCTCTCTCTCTCTCTCTTTGGACATGCTTATGTTCTATACTATTTTACTATTTTTAGCAAACTTCCATAGAATTGTTTTCTTATAATGATATCTTCCTTTTAACTAGTCATAATCCAAGTCAAATTTTTATTGTGTAAATATCCTATTACCATATTACATTGATTTCCTTAAGAAATAAGTTGACAATGCAAACAGGGCCAAAATCTTAATTTTCTGTCTTCTCATCTCTAGATAGTTTAGGGAAAAAAAGAGCATATTAGAGGCATTTATGTTTTATTGGACTTTCTAGTCTGTTTGGACTTTTGCTGGTGTTTTTGTTTTAATCATTCTGTAGAGGAAAGTCTTCTGTCTTTTCACTCTCCTCAGATTAAACTTTCTAAGAATGTTCTCATCGCTTAGCCTTTATTTATTTTTCCTCTAACCTGGGAGTGCCATTTCTCAGCCTACAATCCAATCTAGAAGATCAAAGTCCTTCTCCAGTTTGAAATTTCTTAGAAAGCTCCACAGCAATCTCTTCCCCACAAATTTATACAATCTATTCCCTCTATGAAAATATATAATACAAAATCATACAGTGTCTTTTTTTCAGCTCTTTTACAAACTTACATGGTTACATAACATTTGTTAATTTTCATTATAACTTGATATTATTTCTCCTTGCTGAGCTATAATCTCCTGAAGTTCTCCATCAGAAAACTTCCCAACTTACTTTGTAGATAACAGAGAATCAATTATTATTAATATGGCAGACGGTATTTTTCAAAGACTACTTGAACAGTATCTATGTCATCAGATTTGCTGTTCTTATAACGTCTTGTTGGTGCTGTTCCCCAACAGTGATGGTGTCTGTGTTTTCTCTCCTTGAACCTGAGTGGGCCTTTATAAATTTTTCAGCCAACAGAAGTGACACTGACTGATCCTAGATTAAGTCATAAAGGCAATATAGCTCTCGCTTGGTTTTCTCTCTCATTCTCGAGTGATGAGTCTTTGGAGTTACCATAAAACCACCCTGCTGAGAGACTTCAAGGGTGGACCACGTAGCGACAGAGAGAAATGCCCAAGGAGCTGTAGCTGTTCCAGCCCACAGCTGTTTAAGTCTTCTCAGCCTAGGTACAGGCTAGGAGAGAAGCCTAGAAATGATCCAACCCCAGTCCCAGTTTGACTAAAACGTTGAGGAGATCCTAGGCAAACACTGCTCAGCTGAACCCAGTAAATTTCCCAAAATGTGCAAGAAAAAAATAATAAATAATTGCTATCATTTTATACCACCAAATTTGGGGTGAATTGTTACACAGAAGGATGACTAAGTTTGGTAAATTTGCTATTTTAACTTTTGTATCTATAAGGCTTCACACACATGCAATTCACATAGCAGTTTCAACGCTTTTCAAAGTATATGCTTATTTTATTTTTTGATGAATCTTACACTTAATTTTCTGTAGTTTTTTTTTACCTAAATTTTCTTGACATATTTATTACTGTCAAGAATTCTCACTCATTTATTTTCGTCTTCCTCCACTAGAATATAAGCTCAATAAGGGCAAGATTTTGCTTATTTTATTCACAGCTGCATTCCCAGTAGATAGAATAACACCTATCGTGACCTTGGCTTAGAAGTCATAGGAGGACCAGAATATATGTCTAGTTGCTAATAGAAGTAAGCAGAAAATTTAAGCTTAGGTATGAAAGATGACTGACACATACAAAGATTCTTCTGGCTTTTATTTGTGGTGATTGAATTGTGGAAGAATAAATGTGAGTGATATCTTCATTTTGTGTAAATGCCCACATTCTTAAATCCATGTATTAGACACAATACACTAATTTATCTTTATCTTTTCACCCTTGAGTCATATTGCAAGTTCCATTAATTTTTCTTCCCATTATAAATCTGAGGTATTATTAAGTAGTTCTGATTAACAATACATCCTTTTCATGAAATCGTGGTTCTGAGCGTTACCTGTTCTCAAGTCCTGGGAATCTCCTTTCTCTTATTTCAATCTTTATTCATCTATTCTAGGTTTTACAGGCCATTTAAAAAATTACTTCCCTGACCTCGCTAGGGCTTTCAAAGGCTTTTGAATTAATATCATCCAAATTTAATGTGCTGTTTGCTCCTTTTTGATCATTAATGAAGATGTAAAACAAGACCAGCTACCTAGCCTTTTTGTCATATTTCTGGATTTGCCACCCTCAGCCAGCCATCATACCAGTTAATAGAGCTCATTTCAAGTCCAATTTGGAAAGATGCCTTTTAAAAATAACTAATTTCAGCCTTGTTATTCCCAATGCATGTATTCTGCGTGCACCAGTGATGAGCCAAAAGCTCAGAATGATTTTCTGAGAACTAAGATAGAAACTCAGAAAGATATAAAATAGAATAAAACATTGCTGCACCTGCCTCCTAATGGCATTATTTTCTATGAAATAAAGAAATTTGATCTGACTGGAGTCAGGCAATTCTCTCCTTGACACATGGCTTCTTAAAAGAAAAAAGAAGAAGAAGACGATAAAGAAATAAACTAGCCAGGCAGAGTTGATATGGATAAAATCAATTTATTGGAAAGATTGAGGTGCATGGATTTAACTCTTTGTGTACTTTTTTTTTGTTGTTAGTATTCTTGGCCTTAGTTCCATAGGAAAGGTATTTTATGGAAACCCTTAACAGATGGGGATCTAGTTTATAACTGTTTTGTGAAATTTACACTGATCAACATCCAGCACATATCAGAGCTCTTGTACTTTCATTCTGATTGAATTTCTTGCTGCACTAATATTGCAACGCATTCGGAACATGGAGATACTTTTAATGCAGTGGCTCCCGCTCCCAAGACACTTTGGATTACATAAAGAACATGATCAGATTCTGAAAGCAAAATGACATTTAACAAGGGGTTAGGAACGTTTTCTTCATCGCATAATTATATTCAAAGCTTTGCTTTGCTGGCTTTCAGGACAACCGTGATTGACAATCATCTCCACCATGTGAGGCTCTGAATGATCCTGAAATGTCCTTTGGGCAATTTGTCGTGAACTCAAACAGGCAGTATGTGCTGTGCTCACAGTCCCACACACCAAAGAGTTACCAACATTTTATCATGCTTCATTTTAAAACTTAAATCTTTACAATGTGATAGATAAGTGTACATATTATCAATTTTTAGTAAAATGGAACATTTTGTCAGACTAAGACAATAAGCTTGGGAGTCAAGTACTTCACGGGCATTTTAAATAAAGCATTTGAGGTCTCATTTCCTATTCCTCCCCTCTCCATAATCTAGGCCGGTTGCCATTCAAATGAGTCTTAAATGAAGAATGGGAAAATGACCTAGACCCAGAGAGAATAAATAAAGCCATTAGAGAGAATGAGTCAAATCAAGATCCTGCCCTGTCAGCTGTCTCAGACCTCCTTTCCTTCCTCTGAGCCTAGCCTCCCACAGCATACCTATTATGGGTTAGTTCTGTAAACCCCTTCTGTGCAGACCATACATTCTCATTAATGCTGAGAGCAGGTGGGGAATGTTATTATTTTCCCAAACCACTTACTCCCACGTGGCCCCATGCCCAGAACAATTCTAGCACAGCAATTACCCAGATTCTTTAGTATACACTCCCCTGGCTCGTCCTTTGCTCACTTCATGCCTCCGCCGCATACAGGCACACAAGGATGCCAATGCGGAATGCACAGTTCTATTGCAGGTAGGTCAACACCCGAGCCCAGACCTGACTGCCTTCCCAATGTGAATCACTTCACTGCCCTGGCTGCCACTCTGGCCTATGTCAAAGATACAACTGTATCTCTTCAAAAAAGAATTACAAGGTTTTCCAAGATGAGGCACTCACCTCACTCTCTAACATTATTTTTCAACATTTCCCTTGTAACACAAATCCTTCCAGCATCAGAGAACTTCTTATAGTTCTCTACCTTTTCTAGTTTCCTGCCTGGGACCTTTGCTAATGTGTGGCTCCTGACTTGAAGGCTTTCTCTTACTCATTTCCTGTTCCAAGTTAAATTATGTTCACATATTGAGGCTCAGAAAATATAGTCACTTATTGATAAATATAAATTGAACACCGTTATGGGCTGAGTGATATCCCTACAAAATTCATATGTTTAATTCTTAACCCCCCAGCCCCACTTTGGAATATCAGAATGTGACTGTATTTGGAATTCAAGTCTTTAAAAAGGTAAATAAATTAAAATGAGGTAGACCCCAAAGCAATATGGCTATTGTCATTATAAGAAGAGGAAATTGGGACATAAATGGGTACAGAGAGAAGACCATGTGCAGACTCAGAGAGAAGGTGGCCATCTACAAGCCAAAGAGAGAGACTTCAAAAGATATCAACCTGTTGACACCTTGAACTTAGACTTGTAGCATCTAGAATTGTGAGAAAATAAATTCTTCTTGTTTAAGCCACTCAGTCTGTGATATTTTGTTATGATAGCCTTAGAAAACTAATACAAACATATATTCTATGTCAAGCATTCTGAGAAGTCCCTGGGACACACTGTGGAACAAAATATATATGATTCTCTTCTGCATGGAACCCAAGCTCTCCAGGCAATAGAAATATTTAAACATTCCTGAGTGTTAATTATGACACCTTTTTGTATTCAGGCTATAACATCATATATGTGTTTCTAAAATATTTTACATTGTGCAGAATCATGCACTAAAAATAACAGGAGTTATAGAGGACAGAGGGTTGGTTGCAGACCTTTGGAAATCTGTAAGACTTTGTTATGGGAGCACTTACAAAAATAACAACCAAGTTGCACAGTTAAATCTCCACTAACATTTACACCCAACATCACAGCCAGTGTAAAACCTTGCACTCATGTTTCCTGCTTTGAGATGTAAGCCATTGAGGAGGCTTGCCTCTTGTAGTGGCCAGTTTGATCATATTTGTAAAGCTAATCCAGGATATAGACTTCTTTAATATTTTTTAAGTTAGTGATAATCTTCCCAACTTCCTCTTCTGCTTTCCCAGACCACTCAACACAGTACACAGTGCAATAGTTCCTGAGGCAACTAAACCAGTCATTACTTGCACTAAAGATTAATACTTCTGCCAAGTTTTAGTCTTTGTTTTTTTTCTTAAAGGCTTTAACAATTGCATAGGCTTTCTCTTTAATATAATCGCTTTGAAACATTAATGATCTGGGGGAAGTCTACATATGCAATAGTTTTCCAACTTCCAAGTGATACTGACACCATTTCCCTATTTGCAAATTGTTTATGAGCTAATTAGCACCAAGCATCCCTTGAAGCAGACCACACTGTTTGCTATACCCATGTAACAAGGGGATAGGAGGTTGTATGATCCATAGCACAGGAATCAGATGTCACACTCATGAAGAAACTCAAATACAAATTTAAAGGTTTGTAGCCATAAGAGATATATATTAATAAGGCTAAAAGAATATATTTGTTCAATTTAAATTGATATCCCCTTATTGTAATACCTACAATATCCTATGAATATTTTAGAAAATCCTCTTAATATTTATAATAGCAAAATTATATTTTATGTATTTAATTCAAAAGCATTTAAAATAAGTCAGTACTTGTTATAACCCTGATTTGGCACTTTTTCACTTTTATTATGTTTTGAGCCTCAGAAAAAGGAAGGGGCTTGAATCTCTTAACCTCCAAGAAGCCCTGGCAGGACATTTCTACCATAGCATTCAACACATTGTGAAGAACCAATTCATTTTAACATATGTGACCCACCAGTGGTCAATGACTTTTGGGGGGCTGGGATTATGCCTGATTCATTTTTATATTTCCAGCAATTAGAGTCCCCTGGGGGAAAGTAGAACATAAGTCTGAAATATACATAAAGGATTACCTGATTGATGAATGAATACAGTAAAGAAGGGAAGGAGAATTGACTAAAACTTCAACTGTGCTATATTAGATGTAAGATGTTTGAAGATGAAGCAGACAAAAGCTTCTCCCTCAAGGATTCCTCCTTTTCTATGCAAAAAACAGGCAGGGAAGCAAACACATGTAACTCAATATGAGGGCCATTTGATGGAATCATATGTAGGGCCAATACTGCGTAGCCAATGTGGAGTTCTCTAAAGGGTACCTGTGCCATATATAGGCACCCAATGTCTGAAGGAATGAATGATTGAATCCATGAAAGTCAAGCAGACATAGTTTCAAATCTCAGCTCTCCACTTTTAATATGGCAAATATCTCTATAAATAATTTTTCACAGTAGTTTATGGTACTAAAACTAAAAATGAAGATAATACATTTTAAGATGATATACACATGACCAAGGGTCAAATGAAAGCATAGGTAAAAGAGTCTTCTAGTTCAGAAGGATAGATCATCTGGGAAGGCTAAAGACTTTTAAGATATTCTGAGATTCTAAAGGTCTTAAAAGACTGAATAAATTTAAATACATGAAAAATATATTATTAATAAAAAAAGACACAAAGATAATATGAACAAAAGTACAAAAACAGAAGCCATGAAATCTTGTCCAGCTTACTCAGTTTGTCCACATAGGGATAATTATTACTATCTGACTCACTGCCCCAGCTGGCCTGAAAATATATTCCCACTGTCAGCAAAACTAAAAATGGACCTAACATGCTTTAGACACATAATGCTGAAAAGGACTTCAGGCTTGCGATACATTTTTACTAACAACAATTTGGACCCCTCAAGTTTATGGAAATGTGTAAAGTGGTATTATATTGTGTATAAGACCTGAATGTATTTTGCTACTTCAGAACCAAATAAGATAAAACCTCTTCAGGCCACATACATGAACATTCAAATATTTGGGAAGGATGTTATGTGAGTACGATTTATCCCACGGAAGAAAATCATATATTTTCTGAATTAATTGTATCTAAGCCTAACATCTCAAATCAAAAGCAGTTTCCCCTTGCTTTTCGATTTAGGTTTCCATTGGAGGAGGGGAAGGACAAATGCAACCAACTGCCTGTAAATAATCTTTTGCTGTGATGTTAAAAAGGCCAGCCAGTAAGAATTAATAATTATCAATATGCTATAGTGCATTTTATAACAAAATCATTTTCTCTTTCTTCAAAAAGGAGCAATTTCCTTTCAGGTGTGTGGCCAACAGCCTGTAGCAAAATATAGGTGGAAATTAATGAACTAAAGCAGCCTCACAATCTTCTAATTCTCATTTTTCATTTTTATTCATGTTTTCAATGCTATAACTGTCTCTTTCTCTCTCATCTTTTTTTTTTTCTGTGTGCAAATCCATCAACATTATAAGTGTGACTTTGAACAGAGGGACCCTCTAGTGGCTAAGTTTTCTAGCAAAATCTGCAATTGTTTTTATGGAACAAAAAAGTACTGTTTTGCCTATGAAGCTAAAGGAGGACAGGGTTGCTGTTCCATTTTCTGTGTATTAGCAGAGAGAACTGAAGTGCATTCCTCTGCTCTCTGACTGTTTAGTGATGTCCTTTCCTTATCTGTTACAACACCGAGATGCTCCTTAGTTTGCTGTCCCTGTTCTGGGCTGATGTGACAAAATGCAGCTTTGGGAAAACAGTTGCACACTCATCCCGCAACCTCTTTCTACAAAGTGTTTTCCTTCTATTCCATGCTGTCCCCGGTGAACAGACAGTGCCTTAGTAATAAATAAAGTGGGAGATTTAGTCTTCAGACCTGAGAAAAATTCATGGTGTGAATTCTTACTCTTGAGAGAATTTGCTGAGTAGCATTAGTTGAGCTATTTTCTGACAACTTGTGCTAAAGATCAAATGGAAACTAAATGTTTCAGAACCATCTAGGCAGCTGACTCGTGTATAAGGCACCCTTCTTATGTGAAATATACGTTTCACTGCAGCTCCTTGTTCAGATTTGAAAACCTGGTTCTTCCAGTATAGCTCAGCAGGTGAGAGCTCTGAAGCATATTCGAGTGGCCTCATTACCCAGGGTTCTGTTTGGAGCTAGCAGCCTAGAGACAACACATCCTAGGCTTTAATAAGGTTGCTAATCCCATGGATTACTCAGAGTAACCCTTTAAAGGAAATGCTTACCAAATTATTTGTGTAGCATTATTACAAGGAATTATGGCCAGACTCAGATCTGTGGGCAAAAAAAAAAAAAAAAAACAAAAAAACATGGGAATTTGGGTATGGGGAAGAAAGGAATGCATCAGTTAAATCTCTTTTTTTGAAAAGTGAGAAAAAAAGAAAAGAAAAACCTAACTCAAACAAGCTTAAGTGAAAAAAAAAAAAAAGAAGGGGGTACATATTAAGACAAGAACCCACTTAAAAGTGCATATAGCTTAAGAGTAGCTTCAGGCATACTTAAGGTGTCCAGAAGCAGGTTTCTCACCATCGCTTAGTTTCTCGCTCAGGGCAGAAAGCCGAGTGCTGCAGCTACAAAACTTGACACTTCTCAGCTTCGATATAGCGGGTTGGAGTATCTGTCTTTCAAAAGCCTCTGTAATTCTCATACTATCTCATTGTCCCTGACAGTGTTGAATATCCACCAGTGACTGAGGAATATGAGACTCTGATCCGTCAAATCTGAGTCACCTGCCACACCTGGAAGTGGGGTGGAGTCAGCTCCACTGGCATCACATGACTGAGTGGGGACACAGGATTGAGACCCAAAATACAAATTGGAGCCAACATTACAAGGAGGTGGAACAGATGCGAAGCAAGAAATTGAAGCAGGAACCAATATATGACCCCTCTGAGCTATCTACTTTCCTTCACGGTGGACCCCTTCGTGACA
>CAUYSK010034204.1:0-73334 GCA_963575035.1 Avahi laniger
GGCTAATTTTTTTGCTATATGTATTTTTAGCTGTCCAATTAATTTCTTTCTATTTTTGGTAGAGATGAGGTCTCGCTCTTGCTCAGGCTGGTCTCGAACTCCCGAGCTCAGAACGATCCGCCCACCTCGGCCTCCCAGAGAACTAGGATTACAGGCGTGAGCCACCGCGTCCGGCCTTCATTGAATTGTTTTGATGTCCTATTTTCTGGTGTAGGACAAGGCTAAATTATTTTTAAGTGCTGACTGTTTTGCAAATTTATTCAGTATATTTTACTTTGATCTTGAATAAAAGCCCTCTCTCTGGCCCAGGACACTACTCCGAGCACTGGATTCCAACTGCCTGACATCTCCGCGTTGATATCTCACACATATCCAAACAAACAGGTTCAAAACAAGACTCGATCTTCCCCTCAAACCCTGCTTCTCCCCAGTTGCTTCCATCTGAGGCGCTGGCACCACCAACCACCTAGTATTCAAGCCAGAAACCTGGCAATTGTCTTTGACACCTCCCTCCTCCTCCCCATCCAAACCATCACCAACACCTGTTCATTTAAGTAGTAAAAAAAAATTACAGCAATACATATTAAAGCATTCTCTGTGTGCCAGGTACTCTTACAATGCATGTACAGCATTATTAACTTGTTCAGTATTCAAAACAACTCCATGAGATGGCTCCTATCATTATTTCCATTTACTACTAAGGAAGCGGTGGCATAGGAAAGTTCATTTGTGTAAGGTCATATACAGTTAGCAAGTGAGGAAATTTGTATTCTAAGCCAGCCATTTTGGCTTTAGAACACACACTTTGAACCCTTACACACTATATCCCTAAAATAATCCCTGATCCATTCAGTTCCTGGTTTTCCACTGCCGCGTCTTCATCCAAGCTGCCATCATTGCGCACTCCAGCAATTGCAAAAGCCTTTAAGTGGTCATCTTGGTTCTATTTCTACCTCACTTTCATACATCAATCTTCATGAAGCAGCCAGCCTGATCTTCAAGTTCATATCAGATCATGCCATTTCCTCTGCTAAAATCATCAAAACTGTTTAGCTGGTCTCTGAATAAAATTCATACTCCATAATGTGGTCTACAAGGTCCTATGTGAACTGGCCCCTGTCCTCTTCCCAGATTTTGTTTCCTACCCATCTCCACCTCACTTACTGCCTATTTCACTGGCCTTCCTGTCCTTCCTGAAACCCAGCAAATTCTTTCCTGTCTCACGGCCTTTGCACATACTGTTCCCTCTGCCTGGAATGCTCCCCTTCCCCTCTAGATGGCTCCATCAAATCCTCCATACATCTCAGAATTCGTCCCTTACTCCCCCTTCCCAGACTAAAATAGGTCTCCCTGTTATTCTCTCTTAGCACTCTCTTCTTTTCTTTCATAGCAATTTTTAAAAATTTGCATTCCAGAAGAGAATATAAAATGGGAGAAAAATTTTACGAATCATATATCTGATAAAGGACTTATATTTAGAATATATAAAGAACTCAATAATAAAAAGACAACACAATTTAAAAATAGCCAAAGGCACAGAAATTGAAGCAGCAATTAAAAATATTCCAACAAAAAGAAGTCCAGGACCAGAAGGGTTCACACCTGAATTTTACCAAAGTTACAAAGAACTCATATCTATATTGCAGAAATTATTCCACAACATTGAGAAAGACGGTATCCTCCTCAACTCATTCTACAAAGCCAATATCACCCTGATACCAAAGCCAGGAAAGGACACAATGAAAAAAGAAAACTATAGACCAATATCTCTCATGAATATAGATGCAAAAATCCTCAACAAAATCTTAGCAAACTGAATCCAACAGCACATCAAAAAAATAATTCATCATGATCAGATGGACTTTATCCCAGTGATGCAAGGTTGGTTCAACATACACAAATCTATAAGTGCAATTCACCACATAAATAAAAGCAAGAACAAAGACCATATGATTCTCTCAATAGATGCAGAAAAAAAACATTTGACAAAATTCAGCACACTTTTATGATAAAGACTCTTAACAAAATAGGCATAGATGGCACATACCTTAATATTATTAAAGCCATATATGATAAACCCATAGCCAAAATCTTACTGAATGGGGAAAAATTGAAAGCATTCTCTTTTAGAACTGGAACCAGATAAGTTTACCTACTGTCTTCACTTCTATTCAACATAGTGCTGGAAGTCCTTGCCAGAGCAATCAGATAAGAGAGGGGAATTACGGTGTCCAAATAGGGGCAGAAGAGGTCAAAATCTCACTCTTTGTTGATGATATGATCTTATATCCCAAGGATTCCCAAGAGGGATTCCTTGAATCCCAAGTATTCAACCAAGAGACCCCTGGAATTAATAAATGAATTTAGTAAAGTCTCAGGATACAAAATCAATGTACACAAATCAGTGGCATTCCAATATTCCAGTAACAGGTAAGCCAAAAATCAAATCAAAGACACAACACCCTTTACAATAGCATCAGAGGAAATTACATATTTAGGAATATATTTAATGAAGGAGGTTACGGACATGTATAGGGAGAACTACGAAATGCTGAGAAAAGAAATTACAGAAGATATAAACAAATGGAAATCCCTACCAAGCTCATGGTTTGACAGAATTAATATTTTCCTTATTTTATAGAGGAAGAAACTGGGGTGAAGTCACAGAGCTAACAGTGCAGAGCTGGGATCTGAACCCAGCCAGCGTGTTCTCTTGGGGTTTATGACATCTACCAATGTCAGTTTCGGTGGAGTTCACTTTCTGTTCTCTTTCTGCTTTATAAATAGAGCCAAAAAGATACAGACTATGAATGCAATAGACTCACAGTACCCAAGGAAAAATCTGTAGCTGTAACAATGAAAGAACAGGACAGTACATAATGAGTGATAACTGTGGGCCAAGGAAGAAGTGAATTAGGAGCCAGGCAAGAAAGGGATCAAGGAAGCTCATCAATTTTGCAGTTTTAAATAAGCCTCAATAAATGGCATGGCTCTTCCCTGCTCATGAAACAAAGACTAAGACCGATGAGAGCTAAGTGTCTTCTTTATTACCATGAGAGGCTAGTTTGGAGAGTATAACCATGGGAGAGCCAAGAGGCCTGCTACTTGAACCCCAGAATTAGGCATACTTATGCAGAGTGGAAGAAGCAACCCCAGACAAGGGCAGACCTCTAGCCTACAGAGAAGCACCCAGAAGAGCAGTGGATAAGCCTTGCAAGCCGGATGCTCCCTGCCGGCAACTTGTCCCCAGGAGGAAGAAAGAGAGAGCTGACGAGAGCATTTGAAATTATTCTGCCCAAGTTTACCAATAGATACATCCCTTCGTTTCCCAAGGCAGACAGAGTGTTCCTGCCAACTCAAAACAGGTTCCAGGAAAAGCTGAATCCATAAAGGCAGGCAGCCTTCAGATTAGGAGCATGAGCTGGGAAGAGCATTATATCCTCTAAAGAACATCCTATTCCAGCAGCTCTCTGATTTTCAGAGGTGCTGTCTCTAGCTCACTTATGTACCTCCAGGGTCTACACCAGTGCTGGGCAGACACTAAGAACTAAAGAATTAAGTGATGCTGGAATAAATGAGTGATCATTGACACAAAATGAAATCTTGAAGCACCACATGAAATCAAGGGCCTCAATGTGAGATAAAGTTTTCTGGAAATTTTATCTTTGTAACAGCTTTTATATTTAAGTGCTAATTATATATGGGGAGAGAAAAACAATTACATTGAGAACTGAGCTTTTAAGCCTAGCATTTTCTTTTGTCAATTAGTTAACTCCATACAATTATAACAATATCATGAATATTAGATTTAAATACCTTATGGATAGTTAAATTCCTAGAATGTAAATACCTTTTGAAGACATGAATAACTGAGATCTCTTCTCCCTCATTTAAAGAAATAAAATACACTGAAGTCCTCCTTCTGGTTTTAGATAGTGCAAAAGGTAAGAGTAGAAGGGGAGAATTATAATACGAGACAGTAAGAGCATGAAACAGCTGAGCTTTGACCTGCATCTAAATCCATATGTGCTAGTATTATGCTGGAACCTGTAATCTTCAAGATGTTACTTAACTTCTATGTTTTTATGTAAAATTGGGATAAAAGGAGAATATATTCAAATCTTCTAACATAAAGCTACTCAATAAATTTTTATTTACTTCCACATACCGCTCTCTTGTTTCCCATATTATCTAATGGATTTTCCTAACTTTGTACAAGATAACTATCTTTCATTAGTTTACAGAGCTTAGGTTACAATAAATATTATTGTGTATATATTGAGATATCCTAACTTGATCATTTTAAATATAAAATGCCATATATATACATTTTTTTTTTTCATTTAGGAGCTAATTGCCTGAGGTTTAAAGCATTGTGTGGAAAGCTTATTACCATCACAAAGGAGAACAATATATATATAATAACTAGCTTTTATAAGTGACAATGTAAACTCTTTCAAAAGAAAAGTGTAACAAAAATCTATGGAAAGAGAACTCTAACATCTTTTAAGGGACTTCTCATGGGTTTGGCTTTGTTTTACATCTGGAATCAAAACAAAGAGAAGGGAAGAGTCAGCCAACACTGTTAGGTTTCAGAGACAAAAGGGCCACACTCTAGAGGGCATCAGTGAGGACTCCAAGACAGAAGAAGGCTGTTAGAAATACCATGTGCTGCTTGAAGCTGAGAGTTCAGGGTAAAATGCAAGAGTTTGAGAGTCAGAGCTTAAATACTCCTGAGAGATTCAGGTTGAACTGTAATTTTTCTATCCATGCATACCTGTGAGTTCCTTTAAGTAAGTAATTGAATTTCGTTATTCTCCATAAACTTCACTCATGTACATAGCAGAGGGGTACCCAATAAATACTGCTTCAACTGAACTAATGGGACTCGGGGAAGAGGGAAAGATTTTTGTGTTTTGTTTTTGTTTTTCCTGAAGGATGTGAGCCTCCCACTATCCTTGAATAAGGCCAAAAAGAGGAAATCATCAAGACCTGTTCATCAAAGGATCAGCTGGCTTTCGTCCCAGCAAACCTAAAATCAAAGAGAGTGACACAATTTTCCATTACCCTGAGAGCATTTCAGCACTCGGCAGGTTCTAATAATTTGAACAAGGGGACCACTTCAAAGCCTGCAATATTGCAATTTTTGTAGCGCTGATGTATGTAATTTGAGCCAAAGTTTGACACAGGATCAGAAACAAAAGCAATATATTGTCTATAGTTGTTTATTCAACACAAGTGAACTATAAGCTTTTTTTGTGAAATTATATTTAGCATACATACTTTACGTGAATCAACTAGGCAATCATCTTCTACAATATCACCATCTACAAAGGGCCAAACTTTCCATTAGAAGTCGGAGACACAGTCCCTAGAGCCTATGGTGCTCAGAGGGCCTCTATAAAAGTGCTTAGTTTCTTTTAAAATAAAAAAAAATGAAGGGTTAGGTTAAAGAAGATATATAAAGAAGAAAATATAATCATCTTTATACTAATGCAGTCATAAAATATAATTTTAATTTATGTGTGTGTCTGAAAGAAGTGGCCCATAAAGACAAAAATCATGAATGTCATAACTAAATGGATATAGTTTGGATATTTGTTCCATCCAAGTCTTGGGTTGAAATCTGATACCCAGTGTCAGAGTGGGGCCTAATGGGAGGTGTTTGGATCATGGGGAAAGATCCCTCATGAATGTCTTGGTGACATCCTCACGGTAATGAATGAGTTCTTGCTCTATTTGTTCCTACAAGAATTGATTATTAAAAAGAGACTGGCACCTCCTTCCCCTCTCTCTTGTTTCCTTCCTTGCACCATGTGATAACTGCTCCTTTTCTCCTTTCTCCATAAGTAGAAGCTCCCTGAGGCCCTCACTAGAAGCAGATGTTGGCACCATGCTTCTTGTACATCCTGCAGAACCATGAGCCAAATAAAGCTCTTTTCTTCATAAATTACCCAGCCTCAGGTATTCCTTTATAGCAACTCAAATGGACTAAGACATCAACCCTGTTACCGACATACCAAGCATAAATCTATTATCATAAAGGAGAAAAAAACTCTGTTTTCAGAAAAATAAAATCAGATAATCTATTAATCACAGATGGGTGGATTGCTTTTGCATACGTACAAAGTTGGGAGTTGGGACGGTCTGGTGGGGGAGGCAGGTGGTGGGTGAGCTGAGTTAGAAGCAACCAGGATTCTCCATGTTCTGTGGTCATGACCCTCAATTCTTCTCTCACTAGCAGAGTGCTCCAGCTAATTAGCAAATCAAAAGAAAGAGATACAATTCTAGACCTCAGCACAATCAAATTAGTGAAGTTATTTGAGGACATCATTTTCACACAGTGTAATCATGTTCTCTTTGTTTTGGTCAAAAGAGCAAAAATTATCTTTCAAACCAATGCCTTTCCTTCTACCCAACTGGCTCTATGGTTAGTGGCATTTCTTGTCTGTTCTCAGCAGTTTTATACATGATCTTTTTCTGTGAAGACAGGAATGCACAATGTACAATTAAACAATATCCATCAACCTTCCCATACAACAAGGACCTTTTAAAAATACATTTGACTTTTAAGGTGATTCAGCAGTAAGAGCCATTAGAGCATCATCTAAATCAGGACTTGGAAAGTTTATTAAAATTGGATTTTTAACCTGATCCCAATTTCCTCTGCTTAAAAAGAATCCCACTGGACTCCTTAATATTCATGCTATTAACCTGAAAGATTCAAATGGCCATTAAGGGAGGAGAGGCTATATAGGGCAGGCCAATAGACAGGAGTTACAAATAAAACCCTCCTGAGTCCAGGCAGGTAAAATAGTGTGGATCCTGGACATCTTCAGAAGCAACCTCTCTCCTTTCTTCTCCCTCCTCACCTCCCTTCTTCTTGCCTCCCCTCTCCTATCACATATTTGGTGGAAAAGAAAATAACTAAAAACAACAACAGCAAATGTAAGCCAACTATACAATTACATAGAACACTGGATTTGAGTCTCGTTTTTACTACAAGGGTTGTTACCCTAAATAAATCACTTCTTCCTCTGGTGCTCTAATTAACTCCTTCAATTATAAAATAGGGAGTCTGGGCTAATGATCTCTGTGATGGGTTACAAGCATGCACTTTGGAGTCATGTGAGATCTAGGACTTGAATATATATCAGTCCTATCACTTACAAGTATGTCATCTTGAACAAGTTGCCTAATTCCTCTCTAAACCTCAGTTTCCCCATATGTAAAATGAAAGAAAGGTGTAGCTCATGTAAGTCATTTTTGCATGGTTCCTAGTGTATAAGCCTTGGATATATCTCAGCTGGTATTATTACTGAATATGGACCAAACTCATAGATCAGTGGCTTTTGTTTCTATTTCACTCTTTGAGCCATTGTCTTCTATAGAAAACAGTTATAATTTAACCGATGCCAGTGAGTTTCTGTAAAAGTAAGCTACAGGTGTCAGCCTTATTCTCCTTGAGAAAAGATTTTATGCTCTCTTAGGGGAGTGTAAATGTCTTAACTTTCCATTTCTCCCTCAGTAACTGGCATAGTGTTGAACAGATACCAGGTGCTCCATAAAGATTTTGGTATCTTAGAATATTAGTAGTGCAGAGATCGTCTACTAAAACTCTCTCATCTTCCAGTTGTTGACACTGAGGAAGAGAGTATTGGACCACACATCTAGAAGTGACAGCCATTTCTCCAGCTGACTACCACTATGTATTCTAAAAGCCTCCATTCTGATGCCTATAATTTAGAAAGGGAAACATGTCTGTCCTAAACTCTAACTCCCCAAGGGAAGTTCAATTTACAAACTGTTTTTTATTTTCTTTTTTTAAAAACATAGTATATTTCAGACACCAGGCAAGGTGGTTCTTGGGAGAGATAATTAAATCATGGCATCCATGCTCAAGGCATTTATAATCTAGTGGGAAGGACAGATCCCTAAATAGATTATTTTCAACACAATGTTTGTGTTGTTATAGAAGAGCTAACTAAGGTCTGCTACTGTATGAGCATCTGGATAGAAAGCATAGCTCATGACTAAGAGACTTCACGGAGAGCTATTTAGGAAAGATTGCAAATGTCTGGGCAGAGACAGAAAGCTAAATAAGAAGAAAATAGCTGTTGCTACTTTTATTTATCTGAACATATTCATAAGAACATCAGTTACTGATCAGTGAATGATTCCTGGAATTGAAAGGAAATGCCAGTGCTCAAATTCTTGTCACTTGGTGCATGTACCTGTAGTCATTTCCTGTAAATGGAAGCTTCTAACAGATACTCAAGGCTGGGTCCTGGAATTCCAGGTTCTTTCAGTTTTTTGTGGTGGGGAACTAAGTATGTCAGTAACTTGCTTTAGCTTGCAGGGTGCAAATAGAATCATTGCTAACCAGCTTCGTCTCTCACAGTAGGCTGTGAAATTCATACTATGGGCACCAAAGCACTTTGAACTCTTTAGAAAAAATAATCATACCAACTTAGAGCATCAGAATCATGCCCTATGTTGAAGAACTCATGATTTGCACTGTAGTGATTACTGGTACATAAAAGCTTAAAGACACCAGTAATTGACAGGGCTTTATCTCAGACTTCCATGCAACCTACACAACCTCATACATGATTTTACACAGCCTCATAGAATAAAGGAGAAAAGCACTTATTTTAAATCTAATGTAAGTTTAAATGCTAAGGCTTTTCAAAGCGGGACTTTAAAGTGACTCTTAAAAATTCATGTTTTTCACCTAAAATAGGCATGTCAGTGGTAGTCTGACTCAAAGAAGTAGCTAAGGTCATTCAACTCCTAAAATCTTATTTTCCATAAGCACCATTAGGATTAGGTCTTAGCTTCCAGGAAGCTTCTGGCTTTATCAAACAGCCAGAAAATACTGGTCATTGCTTTGCTTTCCAAAAGGGCTGCGGGTAATCTTTGCATGAGTTAAGGGCTCAAGTTCCTATAGAAGCTTTCCCTTAAATGGGAGAATATTTTTAAATTTAACACATTAATATGAATTATATTTAACTCACGCTAATTTTGAGCCCGGGGCCTCGTGAAGCTCATGTAACTCACACATCTCTTTACCTTGGTAGCAGCCTGAACTATTTTTCAAGTTGCATATAACTCGTGCCCAGAAAACAATAAAAAATAACAATTTTTTTATTAAATTAAAAAGATTTCTTTTGTTTTCAAAGTACTTATTCTATTTTCGTAATGAAACACCGTGGTCCCAAGGAAAAATCTTTTTTCTAGTATGGCAGTCAATGTGTTAAAAATATTAATGAAATATTTTTTAAAAGTAAATCACTAATTCTTCCAAATATGTATATTGTAATATTTAAGATATGGAGGTTCTATTGAAATCTCATCTAAAGGAAGTTACTTTGATGTTCATTCGTCTTTTTTTATTTTCTTTTTTTTTGGAACCGTTGCTGATCTGCCTTTGAGGGCAGTTTGAGTTAGCTCGGGTAAGCAGGCAGCCCTGTTTCTCCAAGGAGATTCCAACCGCACGCTCCTTGAAATTTTCAGTCTCAAATCCAACTACTGGATGCAGGTCAGTTATCCCACAAAACCTCCCAGCTTCCGGAACAGAGGGCAGGGAGACCCTGCTTCATTTCAGAGTTGACGTTTGCAATCCCAGTACACCAGCAAAAGCCGAGCGGAATTCTCCGCGCTCTCCCGGCAACCGGCGTCCACTCCCAGACGCGACATCGAATGAGAGGGCGTGTTCAATGGCCACAGGCCGCTCTCTGAAGCTGGCTCCCCGAGGCCGGCTCCCCGCGCGGACCCCCGGCCAGGCTGCCGCTTCGTGTCCCAGCCCGGCTTCAGAGCGAGCTCGAGAGGATGGCTCCCCCGGCTTCCCGGGCCGCACTAGGAGCACGGGCGCCTAAGGTAGGTCACCTGCCGGGAAGGGAACGCGAGGTGCAGACGCACGTGGGAGGAGCGCAGGTCCCAGTGACTGTGCGGACCTGGGGAATGGGGGAAGAGGTAAGCTCCCACCCAGCTGGGATTTGAGAGGAGACGGGACGTCCCAGATTTGCAGTGACTGCGAATTCACTAACCCAACCGCCCATCCTCTTGACAGCGCTGGTCCCGCCCCTTGGACTGAAACCCGAGGAGCCGCCGCACCGGGAGGGCGGGACTGACTCCTCTAGGACCCGCCGCGGAAGCCGGTGCCAGGCGGGGCGGAGCCGAGCCTCCGAGCGCAGGGTGGAGCGCTGGGCACCTGGCGGGCGGGACTTGGGGCAGCACCAGAGAAGGCTGGGCAGCAGTGGGCGCTCGCGATCCTCCTTGGCCCCACGCGCTCTCCCTCAGGGCTCGGCCTCCTGCGTCCCCTCCTCCTGCTCCTGCTCCTCCTCCTGCTCCTCCCCTCCCCCGTACTGAGCACCAAAACGCCCGCCTGCAAGGTCCTCAGCGCACTGGCAGGCACGAGCCGCCGCCACCGCCGGGTCTCAGTGGGTGCTCGCGCCACTTCTCCTGCCCACCCCGAGGCGTCCCGAAATTCGCTCCACCCGCCGTGGGTGCTCAGCAGTGCTCCCCATGGCCCAGTCCGAGAACCTATCTAGAGCGCCCGACGGGCTGGACGGCTGCGCGGCTCAGGTAAGCGCGGCGTGCACGGGGCTGGGGGCTCCAGGCTGGGGAGTGGCAAGGTGCTGGCCACTGCGGCGACTTCATCTGGCGTCCCGGACTTAGGGCAAGTGCAGAACCGAAGATGAGTCGGGGCTGGAGTAGGCGGGGTGGATGTACAGGGAACCAGGAAGGAGAGACCCAGGGCTTTCCCGTCCTCCTCACCTCCTGCTCTAGCACCTCAGCCGTGGAAGTCCCCAGGGACTGTTGGTCTATAAGGACAGGGATGTGGATTTCTGACTCTTAATGAGTTGGATTGTACCCCCCTAGCAGAGTCTGGAGGTTCGCTCCTGCCTGCCGCTACGCGCCGGCAGCTTCACACTGGCGCGGTGTGGGGCAGCCGGAGCGCAGCGCTCGGTGGAGCCGGGTATCACTCGGGCCGGGAACTGGGTTGGGGCTACAGTCCGCAAAAGTAACTTGGCCGAGGGAGCATCCGGGCTGGAGAAGCCTTGATCTGGTTTCCCTTTGCGTTTGGTTGGAGTAGGGACGAGATCGGGCATTTCCCCAGGGGCGAGGGTGCTAGCAAGGAGAGAGATGGAGATGACAGCCGGGATAGTAAGTAGTCTCTCTTTCCAAATGCCAATTGTATGCGGCTCCCGATTTTTCATATTACTTTCTACTTATTATTTTTTTTCCTTCTCGATTTCTATTTTGGGCACCTTGGGTAGTGGCAGCGGATGGGGATGAGGGGTGACAGGGAGCGAACCCGCGGTGGGAGCGCATAGCCCGCAGCTCTGAATGAGGAGCTTCCTCGGCGAGCTTGCCCTCTCCAGGTGCGCTCTCCCAGCCGAGCGGCAGCCCGCGCGCTGCTCCCCCTTCTGGCCCCATTCTGTCCGGGGACCGAATGGACGGCTTTGAGAGCGGAACCTAGAGTGCAGGCCGGTGAAGGGATGGAGAAGCGGGAGCGAAAGCCGGGATGCCGGCGCAGCGTGTGGGATGTGCTGGGCTGTGCAGTTATTTGCCGGAGCCATAGGTCTTTCATCTCACCCGCCTCGGCTGGGAGGGCATCCGCGCTTCCTCGCACACCCAGGGCAGTCTCTCGGGCTAGGGGTTGCATCCCTCCCTCTCTGCCCCCGACTTTGCAGAGCCAGTCGTATCCCTGCTTTGCCTTGCGCGAGTCTCGCTCCTCCCCTTCCCCCAGCGTTATCTCGGGCTATTTTTATCCACAACTTGTGCCAAGATGCTTTTGGGGGGATTCTGGGGAGGCGACTCCAAATCCATCGTCTTTGGGCTGCGCTCCCAGAAGCAGTCTCTTTCTAACAGGGAGCAACCCGGAGGAGTGGCGGGGAGAAGTGGCCCAAGAAGCAGAGGAGCTAGGGCGCCCGCCCCTTCTCCCGAAGCCGAGATCTGGAGGGAAACCCCGCCACCGCCCGCCCAGGAGCCTGTTCCCAGACGAGTCCCCACGCGCTAGGGTGCTGGGTGTTCGGCAGCGCTGTGGCAGCAACCTGAGCGCACGCAAGATCCTTCTATTTCCCCATCGCGTTCTCGCTTTGCAGCCAAATCTCACCTTATTTTGTTGAAATGCAATTACCAGCTTCCACTCAAGGGTTAATTCCAGGAACTGCATCTTAAGGAAAAAAAAAAGGAGGGAGAGATAACCTAACTTCTGCCTCCTAGCATTTTTAAAGCGCATCCTTTGGCGTGCGGAATTATTCTTGCTTCCTGCTTTCCGGGTAACATTGGGTAACACTGGGTGCAGTTAGAATAAGTCTTACCTACTGAAATTTCAGAAGACAAATGCTTCAGCTGCAATCTCCGTGTTGCCCTTCCCTTTGTATTTCCAGTGCTTAGATTTTCCCCCACAGGATTGCAGAAATAACGTATTGAAATGGACCATTGTGTTATGTAAGGTTTTCTCCAGCGCTAGGCAGAGAAAGATCCGCTTCTAAAGGAGCCTTCCCAGGATTCAGCTAGCCCATCTAACTCTTTCAGCCAACTTTGACAGAGATGGACAACTTCATGACTAAGCACTCTTAAGTGGAAGCAGTCAATTATGACAGCAGCATAGAGCGAAGATCCCTTGGTGAGGCTTACCTGAGCCGTGTGCTTCTAGGCTGTTGTTCTACCGTGAAGCCTCAGGTCATACATGCACTGTAGCTTTAAGATGGGAGATTTTTGTTCTGGGAAGCTGGTGACAAAGTGGTACTTTGAACTTACAAATGGGAGTCTGGAAAAGCCAAGAGCTCTTTACTCTCCTGTTGGTGTTGCCTAGTATGACATATTGTACCTCCCCACCACACTTCTTGCAAGTTGGATCTTGTGCTTTTCTTGTTGAAAGAAGAAATTATTTTATTAAAAAGTCCTCCTCCCTCCTCGGAGCTCTCTGAAAGGAAAAGCCATGGGGAAGCTTTTCTTGTCTTAAACTAAAACTTGTTGTTGACTAGAAACGGGGCTGGAGAGATGGACTGGCTAGTGTAAATTGCTTGATCAGTGCACACTGCCTTTCCTAGACCATGGCATCTACCCACAGTGGCACATATTTGCCGTGAGTACTGGGTCAGGTTCTGTCTATGGAGGCTCGGGTTTGAGTGAGGCACAGTGAAATGCATGGATGTTCTGATGGAACTGGCCCTGCACCTGAAGTTAGTGCTCGGATACAAGGTTTCAGAGCCTGCCTCTAAGCCAGGGTCCTTGTGCGAGAGACAGCTGTGGCAGAAGAATAACTTCCTAGCTGCTCCGTGGGAAATGCAGTAACTTTCCACCTATTGCAGAAGGCAGTAACTTTCCAGCTGGTGTTGGAAAGGATCAGGGCTGGTCCCTATCAATTTGGTGTTATTGTCGTCCATCAACCTGGTGCATGACCTAGTGCTTTTGATTGAGACTGTCTTTTTCTAACAGGAGAGGGCAAGAGAGTGCTAGCTGAATTTGAAGACAACTTCTTGCCTTACAACCTTAGGCGAAGCATGTTTCCCTTCTTAAGCCTCACGTTCTTCCTCTGTAAAATAGTGATGGGAGGATTATTATGAGAAAGTGAGAAAATGTATGTGAAAACACCTTGATGGTTACAAAACACTTGTGGATTGTCCAGGGTTATTTAATTTGCCCTTCCTGCATTTTTTTATTTTATGTCCATTTTAATGTTGATTTCAAGTTCATTTGTTCATTTTTAATGTAGTTTTGATATGTCTGAGTAAATTACATACGCAAAACATTAAATGAGGGAGAGGATCTCATATAATTGTTCCCTCTCCTTGTCCTCACTCCATCTGAATTCTACAAGCACCAGGGCTTATTACTTCTCAGCAAGAATGATTAATCAGAGTTTTCAGGATCAGAGTGAAGTTTCAGAGTTTTTTTTTTTTTTCTTTTTAACTTAGTGATGTTATATGTCTTAAGAAAATCTGTTTGGAGGGAGGAGCCTGATATTGATTAATCAAAAAAGGGAAAAAAATCATAGATCAGTGAATAAATATGGGAAAAATGAAACATGATCAGCTTCACAAGATGACCTAAATCTGCCTTGTCTAAATCTGTCATCAGCAAAAAGCACTGGCTCCCTATTGCCTTTTAGGTATTGTTCAGAATCTGTCCCCAGAACCTAGCTCAGTGCCTGGTACCTAATAGACATTGAACAGTCGATAAATATATTTGGAACAAGTGAATGAATGGTTGGACTGAATCTTCACAGCAACCCTGGAGAGCAGATGGCATCATTTCTATTTTAAAGATGTGGAATCTGCAGATCAGAAAACTTAATTACTTTTCTTAAGGTACAAAGGACTCCAGAGCGGAATTCAGGTCTGTCTGTTCCCATTCCGCTCTGCTGTCCTGCTTATAGTACCCTCCTCCTCCATCTCCACTTAAATCCCTACTAAGTGGTTGGAAAGTGCCCAACAAACAAACACTCTTATTTAGGAGGCAAGAACCTTCCTCCATGGTGGTTTTTTGTTTGTTTATTTGTTTTTGGTGTTTCTCCTTGTCCATATCTTCCAACCCTGAACTAGGGCTGAGTTGAATGATCCCACCTGGAGCCTGAAATCTTGAGGGACTAGCTAAAGGACACAGGGACAGCTTCATGTTTATTTACCACCCTGGGGCATGGATCAGGTGGCGTCAGCAGCATCAGTGCCCCAGGGTGTTGTCCCAGCGGTACTATTCCTTCGGCACCAGCTTGACATGTTCCCTGGTGCTCAGCTTCCCTTCATTCCTTCTCATTTTGCAGTCCTGGATTTTCAGCTTCTCACCAATTCCTACAGGCAGCCCATAGGCTTCAAGTAAATTCCTTTTCTCTCTGAGTTAGCTAGGATTGTAATCGGCTCGTGCACAGCCTCTCACAATTCGTCTTCAGGCCTATCTCCAGCATGAAGCATTCTCAGCTTCCTCTCCCCATGGGGAATTAAGTCTATGGCTTTTTCAGGTCGTTAGGATAATATCTACCGGGCCATAGTTTGTCAATAGTTACGTGCTACTACGAGATGTCTAGAAAAATGAATACATTATTCTTCCAAGAAATAGCCTGAACATAACAGAAATAGAGCCCAGTGGGCATTTTTATTTTTTTTTCCTCTATGTTATGTGCTTTTTGGTGGTTTTCCAGCAGGGGTCGCAAACTCAAAGGCCTTCAGCAGCCAGGAAAGTGACAGTCTGCATGGACTAGGCCATGGGCCTGGTGGCTGAGTAACGGGGTGATTGTAGGCCAGGCCCAGCACAGGGGCTGCAGGTGGGATCAGGCCTGATCTTGCCAGATCTGGTTTTGTATTTTCAAGATAGACTGTGAATTCACGGTTTAATGTGGAATCTACTGACTTAAGTGCCAGCAGCTAGTTCAATATTTCTAAGTAACGCCATGAGGGCCAAAGCAAAGGCTTCTGTAGGTAGACCTCAAATCTGTGGCACAGACCTTCCCATTTATGGCCTGTGGTTGCCAGGGACAGAAGGGAAATTTGACTGGAGTATGAGGTTCAGGAGAATCAGTTACCCAGAATATCCAGGCAAGAGTGTAGCATAGACAGTGCCATTCACATTTACAGTGTGCGTGGGATTTCCTTGTCCCTGTCTCTGTAAGAAGTTACAAGGATCACATGTACTCCTTTAACACGTGTTTATTGAGTTCCAGCCTTGTACCAAGTATTGTTCTGCTCACTGGTGACACAGCAGGGAATAAAACAGATGGAAATCCTGGCCCTTGTGCTTATGTTCTAGTGGAGGAGACAGACAAAAAGCAAGAGAGATGAGCAAAATCTCTCCTAGTTAGATAGAAAAACAAAAAAAAAAAAACCAAACAAATAGGGAAGGTGATAGGAAATGTCAGGGTACTGGGTTGGGGGAGGCTTAGGCCAATAGCCAGGGGGCCTGTGGTTCTGCCTTTCAGTCTCTTGCTCAACAAAACCAATGTCAAGTGTCCTTGTTTGACATAAAGGATTTTTTCCATGTGGGAGTTTGGATCCTTGATTATATTCTGAGAATTACATTCATGGTTTAATCCCTGATATTGGGCTATACTTTCAATTTTAATGAAATTGACTATTGAGCACATTTATTATGTACCACGTGCCAGGCATTGCACTCAGTGTTAGAATACAATAGTGAACAAAACCAGTCAAGGACCAGTCCTCAAGGAAATTTAGGCCAGCACGGAAGACACCGATACACGATCACAAGTGATTAGCTAACTACCGCGATGGAGTAGTGTAATAAGGATGTCTTAACTGTGAAGTATCGGTTCTCAGATGCTCAGAATTCTGACATTCAGCACCTTTTTAATTGAGCATCAGTTTTGTGCCAGGAACAATTTCAATCTGTGCTTTTCAACATACATTAAACCTGACTTCTGTCATCAGTGGAGATTTTTTTGTGTGAGAGACTTTAATTTCTGTATCTGGCAATGTCTTTTATTATTACAAAATTTCCTTATGAAAACAAAATATTTTTTTTAAAATTCTTCCAAGTATGAAGTGTACTTATGCCCTTTGAGACTCTGACACACCCTCTCCCAAATCTGTCCCAACTTGGATATTGACTGTTGCCGGCAGGGCAGTTGTGCAGGAGATTAATAGTTCTTGTTCTTGATGAATTTACAATTTAGGATGGGAATCCAACAAATTAGCAAGCCTCTGTCTCATTAGGTAGACCATCCCAAGAATATTCCCATTTCATCATCTTATTTCTTTCTTTCATAGCAATAATTTCTTCTGTTACATAATTGTGTAGCAAATATGCTTCTTTGGAGTCATCTCGTTACTCGATTGGTTCCCTTGAATACTAACTCCAGCTCCCCCACCAGAATATATGCTCCGCGAGAGCAGGGGCCTGGAGGTTTATGTTAGCTCCAGTTTCCAGAACAGTGTGTCTGGTTCCAAGTAGTTGCTCAGAAAAGAACAAACAGTCAGCATTTCTGTCTGAGGGAATCAGGGAAGGATTCAGAGGGGGAGAAATATTTCAGAAAAGAGAGAGACATGGAGAGAAAAGCCGAAGAAGAATGACAAAACATAGTCTAAATTCGTATAGCCCTCAAACCCTTGCTGAGAACTCATTTGTCTATTTTAGGGATTCCCAGTGTGATCCATCCCGCTGAATAACTGGCACATTAACACAAGCCCTTTGCTGAGTAGATCCTGATCTGCTCGTGCAGAAGCACTCTGGCATGAAAAGAATGTAGTGACGATAATTCCTTACTTTCAGAAAATGTGATAATATCCACTGTCATTTTTGCTTCCTGTCCCTGGTTCTGCAAGGGCAGCAGGAGAGCTCTTACCATTCTCATTTTATATTTAAGGAAACTGAGGCCCAGAAGTGAAGTAGCTTCTCTTAGATACCAAGAGTGAAGGAGACAGGATCCACAGTCATGATTCTCTACCTGCAGTGAGCAAATTGTTCAAGGTGGAAATTTGTTAAATCCCTGGAGGACTGAGTAGCCCATTTTTTCTATAAGTGAAGAAATACACTTAGATTTAAAACATCCACGTCTCCTTTTATCCCTCCAGAACTTCTATTTTCAGCATTTTATGTCTTGTCAAATTTCCCTTAGAATTCCTGCAGATTAGGTACACATACACCCTGCAATAGGTTGTTTTATGTAAATGTCTTCACTCTTTAGTTTAGGAGAGTAAATCAAAGTTCTGTATCAGCAGTTAAAATACAGTGGGAAAAAGGTGATTGCAGATGCAGCTGAAATGAAAAGCCATGCTCTCCTAGCTGTGCTCAGAAAAATAAATACTTATGTGGCAGGGAGTGAGTGTGGGCTGAGAGCCTCCTCTGGAAAACTGGCTTGTATTTTTCTTAAATTACTTCTCAAACCAGATTTTTCCCAGTTTCCAGGTTAGGAACAAGGGGTGGAGGGATGTCAGTTACAGATTTCTGGGATTAGATTTTGGAGTTATTCTTGTAGCAAAAAGAACGTGACTTTGGAAGTCTTCTCTGTTGGAATTTCTGGCCTTACTGTTTGCATCACCCTGAGAAATAGACAAATTTTGGGGCCTCAGTTTTCTCAGTTCTAATGAGTATTAAAGGAGTTTGCCAATATGAAGTACCTGACATGATGCTCAACAGAAGTTATGTTTTTCTTGTGTAGAGTTGCCAGATTTATTAATAGCAAATAAAAATACAGGACACCCAGTTCAATTGAATTTCAGATAAAATGACAAATAATGTTTTAGTATAGGTATGTCCCGGATACTAAATACTAAGAAATTAGTCATTGTTTATCTGAAATTTAAATTTACCTGGGCATCTTGTATTTTATTAAGCATACGTAGTCTGGTAACAATTCTGAAAGATTACTTTTCTCAAAGTTTTAGAACCATAGAA
This sequence comes from Avahi laniger, assembly GCA_963575035.1. Taxonomy (NCBI): domain Eukaryota; kingdom Metazoa; phylum Chordata; class Mammalia; order Primates; family Indriidae; genus Avahi; species Avahi laniger. Next base: position 18,361 of record CAUYSK010034204.1, read on the forward strand.
AGTTAGAGAAAGAGAAAAGTGTAACCTCGAAGGTGAAATGACTTATGACTTATGGGGGGAGAGGATGCGGTATGGTCCAGAGTGAAAGGGAAGGGGGTCGTTTTCCTTGGTGAGCTGAGTAAAAGAACACTCGAACCAAGGCAAGCTTATTTGTTTGCTAAAGGGAGAAAAAGAAGCATGGAGCAAAACAGAAGTCCTTGTGCATTTAATAAGTGAGCCCTATTCTTTCTCGTGTATTTCAACCCTGTGGGGCCACAGGGTAGTGCTCAGTCCACTAAGACAGTGCCTTATTAATACAAATATTGCTCCGAGCTCGTTACCGTAGAGCTGGAATTAGAAAGGCCAGGCTCACACAAGGGCTCCACTGAGCGCACTGAAGGGACACTTTGTGCTTTGAAAACTTACACCTGAAATTGCTCCTGCATCAGATGAATCCAAAGCTAATAAAACTGTTAGAGAGCCTTTCAGATTCGCTCCCCCGCACGTAGATGACCTCAGATCATAAACTGAATCCTAGATCTCCCCTGAGACTGCTGGAGCGTGTTGTTCTGAGGAAGGCTGTGAAAATGTTGTATTTCCATTTCAGGTAATGACCTGATGAGGAAATAAATTAACAAGAATTTTGTTGCATGTAAACCTTCCAAAGCAGAGTTTTATGCTTTCTTCAATAATGAGGTATTGCTCATGCAGAAATAACCAGTTTCTGATGGATATAATATTAATAGCTCCTCATTTAACTTGAGCTGCTTACTAGCAGTGTGTTTATATGGACTATGGACTAGAAAAAGGGCATAAGTGCATCATGGTTAGCACGAACACTTAACCAGCCAGAGAAATCTGCCTAGAATCCGCTAGGCTACTTCTCTGCCATGCCATAGAAGGTGAATTACTTCATATCTCTAAGCCTCGGTCTCCACATTTGCAAAATGGGCATAATTAAAATTATAGCAGAGGATAGTTTCATGTACATTAAATTAATAAGCTATGTCAAGCATTTATATGATGCTTTGCATATATTATTAAATGCGATTCTTACAGCAAAAGTCCACAAGGATGTATAATTCCATTTTACAGATAAGGCAACCAAGGTTCAGTGAAATTAAATCATTTCTCCAATGTCTGATACTTCAAATAACACACTCCCTTCTAAATCAGGGGACATTCTCTTGTGTCCATTCTCTTGTGCCTGGTTCACAGTTAGCATGAAAAAAAAATGCTATTAATAAGATAAGAGAAAGCAAGGATGGCCTCTGGATTGCAAACTCAATCACGTCTCAGAGACCAGGAACTAAATCTCATACATCGTATTCATGGAGAGTATCTCAGTCTTTTGCCCTTTGTTTCTTTAGTCTTATTTTATATAATTCAAGCAAGCCTTATTAATTTTCCGGGCCAACAGATGAGAAGCAGCAATGTAGAAAAGATACGGAAGGAGTAGTTAGATGATGAGACAAAGTACAGGGAGAGAAAAGAAAGGAGAGGAAGACAAGACAAGCGGACAGAACAGCCGTGGACAACATACAAAGGGGTTTGGAGAGCATGGAAGTCCAGTGATGATTCGTGACAGCGCAGTCTTTGGCAGCCGCTGAGTAAATCCCAATGCAGTCATTTAGGTGAATGCCACTCCCTCTCCCTGCCCCAAGACTTCTCAGGACCACGGCATAATGCCCCAGGGCCTTGACAAAAAGACACAGAACTGTAATAGTCAACATGAAAGAACATGAAGTGTTATAGAAACAGTGAAGCCTGTTCTGTTTCTGTGACAGCATAAAATCGCAGATGAAAATGGAAGACAAGGGATCTGAGTGCCGTCTTGTGGAGGGATGGACCCCATGTCTCTGGTGGTACTCTTACTGTGTGGGAGTTTTGTGTGGTTTGGCCCAGATTTCCGTTAGCTGAACTTCAGCCATCATGAAAGAGTTTCAGGGTGGTATTTCTTCTGCCCCGATTCCTCCTTGAGAAAGGGTTTGCTCAGGGCACTCTGGCCTCCCTGCTGTCTCTAAGCCCTATCTGCATGCACTGAGTGAACTGATCATTTCTGGGGTGACGGGTCCATCCCCATCAGCCATGCCACCACACAGGCTCCTCTCTGGGGCTAGAGCTCCGTTCCCCAAGCACTTTGGAGTTCATGGTGACTATGGGCACAGGAGAATGTTTCCTGATTTAGAAGGGAGTGTATTATTTGACTATTGGACATTGGAGAAGTGATTTTGTTTCATTGAACCTTGGCTGCCTTATCTATAAAATGGAAACTTACATCCCTGTGGACTTTTGCTGTGACAATCACATTTTATAATGTATGCAAAGCACCCATTAGAGGGCCTAGTACATAATTCAGTGTCTATATTGTGGCACCTAATAGTAATCATTAATTTTTCTTGCTGGTTAGCCTGGTTTTTATTGAAAAGCAGATTAGGGATGTCCTCATGGATCTAGCTGCTTATTGCCTTTCAGTCCACCTGCTACTTCTGGCTGATCCTCCCCTCTAGGTAGTGACAGGGCCACAGTGTCCCCAGGCAGCTAATCTCATCACTCTGCTCTAAAGCAGGAAGAGAGCAAGTTGAGAGAAACTTTGCTTCTTTTAATTGGAGAGGGAAATCTTTCTCAAAAGCCTCCAGAAGATTTTTCCCTTGAGATCCCTTGAGCCAAAAACTAGGTTACATGACTACATTAAAAAAAAAAAAATTACAGAATAGTAAACTGAGGCACAAAGACATTTGAAGCAATAAAAGAGGAAAATTAATCAAATGTGGTAACTCTGAATCTATCCTTCTTGCCTTTGAGCAACTTATTACATTTATGTTTATATATTGCAATTGGTAATTGATCCTGCTGAGCTTCCTGACTTCTCTTTTCTTGCTATCTTCAGCTAAAGTACCAATCTTGTCTCTTTCTGGTTTCTCTTTGTTTTTTTCCTCCCCAGCTCTACAACTTTTATAATCGTTTGCAATCTGCAATATTTCTCTGTGTTAATCTCTCCCACTGACCGGAGCAATCTTTGTAAAACACAAGTATAGTCAGGTCCCTGCCCTATCCCCTGATGCAGAGTGTTCCCTGCATTCCCATTGTTTACAGCATCAGTGTTCACGTGCAGGACTCGGAGGCAAGAAGAGATGAAGTCGCAGCCATGTGGCTTCATTGCAGTATCACCTTGGGCAAGTTGATAATCTCTCTAAACCTATGTATTCTTTTTTAATCATGTATTTTTCATACATTTCATTTATTTAATGTTTAATCTGTTTCAATAGAATGAAATTGCAGGAGGATGGGGACTTTGTCTAGAGCCCCCAAATCTGTATCCAGCCTGAACCAATGCCTAGCAGTTAGCACCCCGGAAATAATTGTTGAATGAAAAACCACGGCCCCTAATACCCTCCATTTCATAAAGTCATCAGCATTAAATATGATAATGCATTTAATTAATCTGGAGTGTTTAATGCACATACATAGTGGGTACTTGAAAGCTAGCTCTTCTTTTACTGTTTTGGTTTTTTTTATGATAAAGTTAGTGCTGAAATGGAAGTTTCTCAGGACAGCAGTCACATTCTAATTTTCCAGGCATCAACCCTTGCCATTCTCCATCTTATACATACAACCTCATAATCTGACCACCGTACCGTCCACTGTGCCCAGATAAATCAGGAATGTAGATATTCACACCCTTTGTGCATCCTATTCCCTCTGCCTGGAACCTTTTCTCATCAGGTTCAGACTGTATCATTCTTTAAGGTCTGTCTGGATGCTCTCCTGACCCACTGCCTCCCCATCTCACAGTAAATCACTGATCGTGTGGTAATCACATGGATCTCCCTCTTCTAGGCCCTCGGCAGGACTGGGTTTTCCCAGTTCAGCGTGGCCCTGTGAACTGGAGGGGGACTGCCGTGTGGTCACCAGGCCTGGAGCTGTCAGAGCCGGCCCATGCCCTGCGCACATTCTCCCTGCTTCCAGCCTGGCCACCTGCAGGACTCAGGGCGGCAGCTGCTCTATCTGGGTCTCTGGGAGACTCAAGGGAGCACAGTAGTCCTGCCACCAACCCTTGTGGGACAAGTAGCCACGGGGAGGAAGTGCTGAGTCGTGGTATGTACCTCAACCTAACCTAGTGCGTCCTGAGTGAGGCAGGTCCTTAATTTGCAGGTGACATTGTTATAACCACTTGCTGACTTGGCTGCATCCCTCAGGAAACAGCTCCCGCAGAGCAAGACAAAACCCCTTCATCCCCATCACGCCCAGTCCAGGGTGTTAGTGCTGCGTCACTGCCTGAAATATGGATTGGTGTGGGGAGAGGGGCTGGAAGGAGGGGCCTTCGGTTGTGGCAGTTGGGAAGCGAGAGTCTTTGAGGGGAAGCTGATATTTTAGTTCAGATTTCCTGAGTTCAGATTGGCAGCTGTCCTCTGGCACCTCATAAAGGAATGAAAGTGACTCAAGAAAATGTTCTCTGGGTAAGGCCAATGTCACCTATGCCCTGCCCTTTCCCAAGCTCTCCAGTGTGCATCCGTTCTCCAGCCTTGCAGGGCCTGTTCCAAATACGTCTTTACACTTCCGGTCTTACAAGTGGAACCTGATCCTGCCTGCTCCGACTCCTAGCCAGGTTTCGTTGGCCACACAAATTCCAACAAAAGCAACAGAAGGGTTCTGGGTTGGCATCTCGGGGCCATTTGGTGGAATTCTGGGTACAGAGGCCACCAGGCCCCACTGATTTAAGCAAACCCATGTGCTTAAGATTGTCATCACCTGCTACTTTTTCTTACTCAAGTAATTCTTTAAGCTTCTCTACTAAAGGCAGCACAAAGGCTAATTGTCTTATAATAGGAGTCCTTTAAAAACACTAGACTAAGAACCACTTTATGTTTTTTATTATGCTTTTTCTCTGTCATCTGTCCCTGCATAGCTATCAATACAGCAACATTTCTGTGCTTTCACTGAAGAATGTTTTCTTCTTGTCAATTTTTAGAATGTTGTAGTTTCTTTCCTTACTTATGACAATTATTTAAGCAGACACCACTAGTTATAAAACCTAAATTATTACTAATGCTTTTCTTTCATTTTCTCTTCAAGCTATTATCATCAAGCTATTATTCAGTGAATGAATACCACTGAGCTACTATTTATTGGGAGTCTCCCATGTGTCAGGTGGGCTAGTATAATTGTTTTGTATAATATTTTATTTAATCCTTATGGGCACCAAACAGAGTAGGCAGTATTCCCTTTCTTCAGAGGGAAAATGAGGCCCACAGAGAAAAACAACTTTTCCAAGAGCACCTAACTAGCTCAGGATTTAAAACCAGGGTGATCAAACCAATTGCTTTGATCTTCCCACACCACTCCATTTATGTCTCTTTTTTCTTATTTATATACTTTAGCCTGGACTTTAGTTAAAAGTGTTGAACTTTGTTTTTGTCTTTTTCTCAGGTATCTTCTCCATGAATCATATCCCAAATTTCCTCTTCCCATCCTCTTTTAAGTTGATAAAATCACGCCTATTTCACAGCCTGCTTCATCGCATTAGATTGGTAGTGTTGGTCTCCATATACATCTTTTCCCTTACACAGCAAGCTCCTTGGGATGGGACCCCATCTTCTTCCTGTATTCCTGGGTAATGCCTAACAGGGCCTGCACATACAAGGCCTGATTACCTGTGTCCTGAGCAAATGACATTTACCCTGGGCAGTGTCTAAATTTGCTAGTTTTATATTGTGGAAGGAAGGAGGGAGGATAATAATTGCAAGAAAAAATCACTTCTTAATACTAGTGACTCACAGTATTAAAAGTCTCTTTACCTACGAATCTGTGCATTTGAAGAAAAACTATGGAAAGCCAATCCAGAAATCTCAGCACAGTCTCGAAAGCCTCATTGAATTTAAACAGTACCATCATTCTTTGGCCAAACCTACTTATTTTCCGTGGCATTTTGGACACTAATGACTGTGCTGGTTTAGTTTTGGTAACCATCTGAGATACAAAGCCAGCCCTGAGTGTTCATAACAACTTGCTGGGGAAGTAAATGTGGTTGGTAAGGTAGAAAAGCAGCGTGACTTATTGACCAAGGCAGCCACAGTCAGTTTCATTGTTGAGACACCTCTGAGAACCCATCTTCTTGGAAGTATCCTCTGGGCTGAAAAATTGCAGGACCTCGAGGTATTTGCCAGCTTCGTTAATGCACTGATGGCCTTGAGAGGGTGTGCCAGTAACTGGAAGTCTTGAAAACTTAGCTCATCATTGGAGCAATCACACAGACACATGTGTGTGCACACACGCAAAGGTTTTATGCCTTAGATTCCTCTCCAAAGGAGCTGAAATCAGGTACTTTATGAATGAACCCTACTAAGGTCCTGTCAAATCCAGTGGACACTGCAAAAGAAGCAGCAACAGAGAAAAGCCTATCTTGTCTGCGCCCATACCAGCCTGAACACACATGGTCTTAGCAACTAAGCAGGGTTAGAGACCGTTAGCACTTGGATAGGAGACTGCCTGGGCATACCTGGTACTGCAGGCTTTAAAAAAGAAAAAATGAACTAAAAAACCTATCTCACGCAGCCCCCTACTTGCCCTTCATTCCCTCCCCCAACACCTTTGTTTTCTAAGAGTTAGAGGAAGAAATAGTTATTAAGAGATTACTCATGTCTCTCTGATTTTGAAATATAAAACAAACCATTTCTAAATGTAGCTTTCTTAGAGTTCTTCTTACCTCATAACACATTAATAAGACCAGAATAGTTTTTATGTGTGATGTGTGCATATCTATTGTTGCATTATCCGTGAATCTCTCTGCCCTGCTCACAAGTAGCTTGTCCTTAGTCCTCTCACAGCCCTAACCCTAATGTAATCACAACTGATAGTCTGCCTTCCCTCTGCATTGTGGCCTCTCCACACCATACACCCTGCATGGTCATGAGTTGTTTAAGGGAAGGGGCAGGATGGATGGCGACGTTGTCTCCAGTTCCCAAGTGCCTGATACACTGCATATCTGCTTTTGTCTCCACTCTGAATTGTGTGTAATCTGGGCAAGCTGATAAGTTGCTTCTCTCCCATCTTAATGTTCTTCAAAGGTTGCTTCTCCGTTTCCTTAGGGAGAGGTTGAGTGTGATACGTAGCAAAAACCAGGAATCTGGACCCCCGTGGCAGCTCTCAGCCCTCTTCTGTTGTCCTAAATAATTTCCCTTACTCCCAAGCTTACACACATCACTTAAGCAGGAAAAACCCTAGAGTAAACCACCTCCATCCAGCCTAGACTGTCCTTAAACCGCCCCTTTGGAGTGGGAATAAGGAAAATCTTATCCCACCACACATCCCAAGCCGAAGGGCTTCTTCTCCTGGTATATTTTGTTGTCACTGAGAAACCATTTTATGTAACGCTTATCTCCATCAACTTGGGCTGCTATAACAAAGTACCATGGACTAGGTGGTTTATAAACAACAGAAATTTATCCCTCACAGTTCTGGAGGCTGGAATGAGTGCCAGCATGGCTGGGTCCTGGTGAGGGCCCTTTCAGCGCTTGCAGACTGTGGACTTCTCATTGTATCCTCACACGGCAGAAAGAAAGTGAGCTAGCTCTCTGGCCTCTTCTTAGAAGGGCATTAATCCCATTTAAGAGGTCATCAGACTCATGACCTAATTACCTCCCAAAGGCCCCACCTTTCATATCATCATATGAATTTGGGGGCAACACAAACATTCAGTCCATAACAATTTAATGCTTTTTTTCTCTTTATAAATTGTTCCCTAGTCTAACTGATCCGCCTCTTAATCAGATCCTGTGTTCAATTAATAATCATTGAATGAGTGCTAAATATGATCTGAATACAATCATAGCTTCAGTTTGAGAGGCCCTGCCCAAGGACACAGTCATTTTTCCACTAAAGATTGTATTATTTCCCCCCTACCTCCCTTATGAAGATCTCAGCAGCTTGGAAATTGGATATATGTCACTATCTTTTTTTATTTCAGCATATTATGGGGGTGCAGACGTTTAGGTTATGGTGGATAACAGATTTAGACCTAAGTCATGAAACTGTAAGAATTCTAGAAGAAAATGTTGGAAAAACTCTTATACGTCACTATTTTTCACCTCTGAAAGATTAGACTGATTCTGACACACTTGACAAAACTTTGTGCTTAACTTCTAACAGTAACTGTTTGATTTGGAATTTTGCATAATAGTATCTTGCCATGACAAACAAGTGTTAGTATGTTTCTTAATTCTCTGAAACCATCATGTTTTACATAGATATTAAAAGATGTTAGAATTTATGATCCAATCATTTCCTCTTGTAAACGAGGCTTAGAGTATGTCTGTGACTTGCTCAAGGTCACATGGAAGTCAGGGCCGAGCTCAGGACTGGATGCCAACTCCTGTCTCCCAGCTCAGCACCTGTGTGGCCTAGTGCACGGGCCCTTTCAAGCAAAGGAGACTTTGTGGAGATGCATTTTATGTGCTTGAAATTATCTGTGCTAGCGATATTGATCACCTGAATAGAACCTTTATCAGCTACAACAGTGAAAGACGGAAACCTGACAGTGACAATAACTGACATTTGGTGAGGGTTTTCCATGTGCCAGGGCCACTCCTGAGCACTTCATATTGTCATATCTCCTTTAATCCTCACGACGATCCTACGAGATTGGTACCGTTGCCATGCCCACATTTCAGATGGGAAAATGAGGTGCATAGAAGTCACCTCGCTGCTCTTATTCGCCCAGAGGGAACATGAGGTGGATCTGGAGGCAGAGCCAGGCTCTTACTGCCAGCCTCCCCTCTCTGAGCTCCTTTAATTCATCCGGGGGATTCCTGAATTTCTCCCCCCAATGCAGGCTCGTTTCAAATACTTTATTTAAGTAATAATAAGTAACATTTTTGAGGTATAAAATATAAATCACTTTGCCTCAACATTCAGAAAGAATGAATGATCTAGGTCCCAGATGGTTTAATTTGACATATTCCATTGATATTAATCTGAAGATAGTGAAATTATAAGACATAAAAAGAGATCACGGAGTGAGTTGTGTAGAGTGGGAGAGTGTCGCTCCTCTGGATAGATTACATGGCATTTAAATATTTCAGGATCAATGAGATAACAAAACAGGCACCACTGTTTAAAGTACATTCATTATAGATAAGTTTAAAGCTTGAATCAGAAGCAAATGAGGTACCAATTCACTCTGTAGAACCCAAAGCATCAGAATAAAGGAATATTCAACTCGAATAGTACATATTACATTTTTTCAAGTAATGGACAAAGGAAAATTGCAGTGTTGTTTACTTATGGGGCAGAGTAAAGAACAGTGTGCTAATCAATTTTTTCAGTGCTGTCACATGATCAGCAACAGTTTTATTCAGAAAAGGGAAAAAAAAATATGGCCAATATAAAATCAAAACCCGCCATGGTACTGTGCTCCCATTGTTTCCACGCCAGTCCCCCCACCCCATTTCCTTGCAGGCAAGGGTGTGCGTTAGCCATTGCGCTGACCCTGTGTGTGTCATGGTGCCTGGCGATACTAAGCGCTCTCTTAAATATTTGTTTTTAAATCATCCTGATAAACCAAGAGCATGCTTTTCCAAAAAGAAAGATAAAAACAAGTTCCTGGGCCAAACCTGAGCAGAAGTTTCCAAGATTTTCCGTTAACGTTGCCCAAGTCGGAACCCGTATGTGATGAAGGGGCCTTGATGGGATTCAAGCTCAGGACTTTCTGCTTTGTTCTATTGCCAGGGCTATTTTTCATCTACTCTGCTTCTAAATTCCTAGACAGGGCACTGAAGCCTCTCGAGTCGTGGTGCCTGCAGGCTCCTGCAGCCTCATCTCCACCAACGCCCCCCATAGTCTGTGCCTGTCATAGCAAACCCCAGCGTGGGCCAAGGACTTCCTTCCACCCTGCCCAGCCCTGTCTTCTCCTGCAAACTGTACCCAGAATGAATGCCCCCGAGGGACTCTGCTGAACAAACCCCAAGTCTCCTCAAAGATTATGCCTGAACATTACCTTTTCCATGGGACCCTGCCAGGCCCTCCTGCTGCTCTGCCAGCTCTGTCTCTCTCCTCTGGGCCATCGTGTTGCTGTGGCCGGACCTAGGTCCACTCTGAAGCCTAGTGATTAGTACCTTCCATATGTGTCTTTTGTGTTACAGGAATGCTCCTCGAGGACAGAGAACGGATTATTTCAGCATCCCCGGGGACAACGTACAATCCTAGAAAGATCACACGTGCCTTGTAAAAGTTAGAGTGCTCACCTACTGGCAAAGCACCGACCCTAGGCATCAATCTTTGCAGACTTGCCCTTCCGATCTTTTTTATTTTTCCTTTATTTCACTTTACTTGGGACTGATTTTTCACATAAATATCCAAAGTTGCATCCTGAAAAATCTGAAGATCAGACCACTCTGGCCCCTGGTCTCTGATTGTATCTGCCAGAGTTGGCAGCAGCTGCTTCTTTATACAGACCTTGTGGGGTTGTATGCCGTGGTCCCCTACCAGCCAGCAGGGTTCACATGTGGATGTCACCTGCCTGAATTCAGAGGCAGCTGTGTGCTGCTCCTGGAGATATTTAAACAGTGAGAGAGTTCCCAGGCAAAGTCCTTGTCCTTGCTATGTTTTCTGAAGACTGTGTATTAGTCAGCTTGGGCGGCTACAACCAAATACTGTAGAATGGGTGGATTAAACAATAGATACTTATTTCTTGCAATTCTAGAGGGTGTAAGTCCAAGAAGGTTTCAGCAGATTTGGCTCCTGGTGAGGCCTCTTTGGCTGGTAGAGCGCTGCATTCTGGCTTCGTCTTCACACTGTGGAGAGGAGAGAGAGAGCACATGCGCACGCAAGTTCTGGTTTCTCTTCCTCTTCTTATAGGGTCACCAATCCTATCAAGTTAGATCCCCACCCTTTTGACCTCATCTAAATCTAATTACCTCCCAAAGCCCAAAGCCCCTACCTCCAAATACCATCACACTGGGGGTCAGGGCTTCAACATGTGAATTTGGGGAGGACATAAACTTTCAGTCCATAACACGCTGGCTCAAGAAATGAGACCAATCATCTCCCTACCTTTGCCCACCCAGAAAAAGAATTTACTTTGATTTGCACAAATTTGTTTTCAGCTGCAAACTCTTCTAATCTTCCCCACCCCAACATGCAATATGGAGTCCAGTGGATGAGAACCAGGAGACCCTGCAGGTTCCTGAGTCAGTTCAGCCCTTGTACTGCTTGACCTTGGGGTTCTCATTCTCTGCCTACCTCAGTTTCCCTTTCTGAAAAATGATAAAACAGAACAATATGATGACACATGGCCCTTTGACTCTGATGCTTTGTGTCTCTTTCCTGGTCATTTCTGGGGAAAATGCATGGGATTCATGGGTGCTCGCCATCTGTGGGGTGATGGATGACTGTCCACCCCAGGCAGGGAGGCTCCTGCAGTGTTTGAGTCACACCTGGAGCAGGACTGACCCACACACACCAGAGTGGGCTGAGGCAGCCCAGCTCCTGCCTCCTGTCTGCCACGGCTCCCCTTTTCCACTCAGCCGCGCTGAATAGTAGGAGAAGCCCGTCCGCCTCCTGTCACAGCCGTGTGCGTGCTGCCTGAGCCAGTGCTTTTCTGCTTCCGATGAAGGATTTATTTAGGTCACTGCTGCCTTCTGTGCACAGCATCACAGATTAAACATGTTGAGAAGTAACTCCTCCCCCTCTGCCTACAGTGGGGCCTTGCTACCACACACACCTGGCTGTTCATCATTCATTCAGGAGGCATATACCGAGGACCTACTGCGTGCCATTACACAGACAGCCAGATCATTTCTGTGTGTCACTGTCCTTTCTTCTTTGAGCCTCTGTCTGGTTGAGTCACTGCAGTACTTTGGATCATGAACAAATAAGTTGGACTAATTATCATCCCTGAATCCCATTTATACCACACAGCATTTTTTTTTCTTTTTTTTGCAAGGACAAAAATAGCTACCATGATTTGAGGGCTTGTCACAGGCTAGGCAATTTGACAATATCCTAAGCACTCCACATGTACTATGTTATTTAATCCCCACAATAAATATATAGCGTCAATATATTTGATCCACAGTCTCTGAATTTCAGGGCTGTCTTGTAGATTTTAAGTTATAGAGCTGACATTTGAGACCATGTGTGTAGCTCTAAATTATCTGTTAATTCCAGCGTCTTCCCTCAATCTCCCTCCTCCCATAATACAACCTCCGAGGCAGGCTAATCCTTCCCTATTTTGTCTACCACAATTGTTTTCAGTCCTGGAATTAAAAACAAACTACCCCAACAACCTTAGGAAACAAAAAATAAAGGCCTTTGCCCACCCCTGCCCAGGCCAATGTGATCAGAATCTGAGTACCAACATGCCAAGTTCTCCTGGTCCTTGCCATTCCTAGGACTGTAGGTGGGCAGGACAGCTCCTTCGAGAGCTCCTTAGGAATGCAGAATCTCAGGCCTCTCCTAAGACCTCCTGGATGAAAATCTGCATTTGTAACCAGATCTCCAGGTGATCCCTGTGTATAGTCATGTTTGTAAAGCACTATGTCTGGTGATTTTAATTTGCAGTTAGAAATCCTTGGAGGAAATTTTTAGTCACCTCCCATCTGAGTTTCTTATCCAGATCCTTGACCCTAATCTTGCACCTAATCTGGAGAATAACATTGAGTGAGGGAACGTCAGACCTGTAGGGCACAATGGGACAGGTTGCATGTATCATTCTCACTTTATCACAGAGCACTCAGAGGCTCAGAAGGAACATGGTGATTGAAATTCCTGCTCCTGTTAGCACACCATGCAGCCTTCCTCGGCTTGCCAAGGCATCTCCTTCCTTCATTCCCGGAGAGTTGTGTTCATTATCCACTTAACCTTTTGTAAATATGGAACCTCTAAGCTTCGCCCAGGATTCAAGGGGACGCAAAAGGCTAGAAGAAGGGATGTTCAAAGAGTCCTCCTCTTTTTCAAGGGCAAAATGGGTCTAATTATACATTTTTCCCCCCAGACAGTAATGTGGTCCAAGGAAACTTATTAACATTATCTGGACTTGTTTTTTTCTACCCTGAACTCTTTCCACTGCATCCCACCTCACACAACTGTTACCATAAGTAAATCCAAACAAAAGTGAACGTCAACATTTGTTGAAGAGTGTCAAGTGTAAGCAATTTCAAGAAAATAAATATTTATGCAGGTCTTAAAATATCACTGTCCTTTCACAGACGGACAGGCATAAACTAAATCTATTTCTGATTTCTTGGTTTCCAAGATGACCTGGCAAGGATGGAAATTCGACACTGCCTGCTGCAAGGTGTTCCTGAGTAGTTGTGCAAAGATGAAAGTAAAGACATTTTTGGCTTCTAATGATGAATAAATAATCTTACACGTTTGATTGCCCAGAAGTTTGGCTGGATTAAAAAAAAAAAAAAAGTGACACGTTTGTTGTTCAAATTGTCTTTCTCAGGTTTCAGAACATGCCAGAAAGTTAAATTACTCAGCACGAGGGGATGCTTGGAAAAAAGCAGATCTTATGTAATAGTGTAATAGATCTCATGCTTTCTGCTCTCTTATCTTGCTTTTGAGTAAGTTCTTTCTCTGCCTGAAACACTCCCCACTGCCCAAGAGGAAGTGTTCAAAAGGGATTGGTGGAGGAAAGAACAGAGGCTTTGGGAATGGCCCTTGGAATTTTAGTTTTGATACTTCCTGATTCTGTGACCTTGAGGAGGTCATTTAACATTAATAGCATGTTTCCATACCTTTTTGGGAAGAAAAGCAGGCCATTAACATTTGCTAAATGCCTGCTGTATGCCAGACACCTTGCTATGTATTTGGCAAGGGTAATCTTATTTAATCATGATGACTCCCTTATGAAGTAGGTCTAAGCTCATTTTTACAGAGCAGTACACTGAGCCCCAGAGAAGTAAGAAACTTACCTGAGGTCAGTTACCTGTAAGAATTCTAGCCTGGATCTCTCTGACTGCAAAGCCTTCTTTGCTGATCCACTACGCTTCACCATCTTTACATTGCTTAAAAAATATAAAATGAGAACAACCACTTCTCAGTATTGTCACAGGTATTAGAAGGGATAATATACCCAAGTGCTTACCTCCTAGCCCACAATGGGTGCTCAGTAAGAAATCTCTTTCATTCCAACCTCTCATTAAATGTATTAAACTGCTTGTGGTCTAGTGTTTTGATCATCCTTGTTACCCTAGAGGAGATTCTTGCCTGTGACATTTGTGTCACCACCTCTTTTTGAGGAGTTGTGCAAGTGTGCTGCAGACAATAGGATGGCAGGCATCACTGTTTCTCATGTATTAAATTTACTTTTTTATGAAATATTCTAGATATTTCATTTCATCCATAAATGCATTCTAATAGTGGGACCAAGAGAATATATTATATTTAATTACATTTGAAATCTAGGTCATGATGTGAATTATATAATAAGGAGACTTAAGGAGAAAATTAAAATATTTTTGAAGGGTTATTTCATACCTTCGCCTCCTTTTTTAATTAAAATATTTCTTAGACTTTCAGGTGATCTTTTCTAATCCCCATTAGACATGTTGAGTCCCCTTTTCAGCATCTAGTTTCTGCATGACTCTCCAGGGATAGAAGATTCACCACCTGAAAATTTCTCTTTCTGCTAAGTTAAAATCCTTTCCCAGTAACTTCCAGCCATTTGCCCCACTGTGCACTCCAATGGACAGGTTCATTCAGCAAATTGGGTCTCTAGCACCTACTATGTACCAGAAATCATGCCAGGTCCCAGGGAGTGCAAGAGAGAAAGGAAAAGTACTAAAAAGGAGACTCTGTTGGGTGGAGAGACAGACAGTAAACAAGCAAATATAAGTTTTGGTAGCATATGAGGAATATAAAAGGGGATGATGTGAAAGAAAGTGATGAAAAGAGAGAGGGTGGGCTCACATTTTGGGAAAGCTGGCATTTGAAATAAAATCAGAATGACAAGGAAGAGCCAGGCTCAGACCACCTGGGGCACAACATCCTGGAGAGAGGGGCAGCAAATATCAGGGCCCAAAGCTGGGATGAGCTTGGTGGGTTCAAAGGAACAGAAAGGTGAGTGAGGCTGTAGCTTGGCTGAAGGAGTGAATTAAGGCAGGAGAGTCCGTGTCTAAGGGCCTCCCCAGCCTTGAAAGGAGTTTAGGTTTAATTTGAAGTGGAAGGGAAGCCTCCATCTGGAAAATGCTGTGGACTCCATTGGGGTTCCCATGCCAGGCATGTGGTCAATGTCTTCACAGGGAGGCTCATGGAAGCCTCGTATTACCGATGGGAAGGGCTCTTATGAATTCTTAAAATGCAGGGCTTGGTGTATCACTGCACCACCCAGAAAACAGCCTCCCTAATAAAGGGAGATAAAAAGAGAGATGGCTGTATCTCCCTTTGGGACCTATTGACCCATCTACAAAAGGAAGGAGGAAATTTATTTTTCCCATCTTAGCCAGTCTAAGCCTTAAAAAAAAATTTTGTCCCTCACCAAAGAATGATACCAGACATGAATATTCAACAGGACCAAAGAATCAAACCAAGGAGGTCGAGGAACTACTTGCACACTAACTGCAGACATTGCCAAGGAGTGAAAGAGACAGTAAATTCCCTGGCTTTGTGTGTTCGGACTGAGCTGAATCGTTTCTCATCATTTCTCTGCCTTTAACTTTCTAGACAAATCACTTCATTTCTCTGAGCCTCATTTTTTTATAATAATCTGAGTTTTCTCAAGGACTACCAGTGAGGATCGCAGGGAGTCCTGTGTGCAAACTTGTCTGCCTGGTGCCTGCTCAGCAAGTGCTACAGATGGGGACTCCGATCATTGCTTTTGCCAAGCGATGTGGCCTTAGGACCAGGTGCTGTAGAGCATTCTCTGTCCATGCACATGCCATCTAAATGCTCCAGACTTTCAAAAGCTTTTATTTGTTTGATTTTTATCTGATTCATTTCTTGAGAGAGAATAATGAATTTGTTTTTGTGATGCCTGCAAATTCAAACTTGCCTCCCTGGTCCTTGTCCTGTTCAGGAAGCTCCTAATCTGTGAATAGATAGGAAATCTTGCTATTAAGAAAGTGAGAGCTTTCCACACTCAAAGAGGTTTTGGATTAAGATTTGCAACTGTCCTCAGTGCTCTCTGTCTCTGTGCCATCCAGCTCAGCTGCCAGCAGCCACATGTGGCCTTGAGATGTGCTGTAAGGCTAGATGCATACATACTGGATTTTGAAGGCTTCGTACAAAAAATGCAAACTATCTCATTAATTTTGTATAGTGATTATATGTTGGAGTGATTTGGGATATGTTGGGTTATGTAAAGTATGTTGTTTTCTGAATGTGGCTCCTGGAACACCTTAAACATTTTAAAGTGCATATGTGGCTCACATGTTTCTATTGCACAGCCTTGATACACATTATCTCATTTCAGTCTCAAAATGAGACAATTTGAGGCAGGCAGAATTACGATTTTTTTACAGATGAAGACACTAATGCTGAGAGAGTTTAAGTCACTTTGACTAAGGTCAAAACCAGAGACAGGAATTCTGACTCCAAAACCTGTGCAATTCTTTTTGACCATTGTACTGAAGGTAACAAATGAATGAGTTTGACCCCATGCTGTACCTAACCTGTGTGTCAGCTGATTTTAGAGTTGGTTGGCAGAGAGTTGTCACTGCTAGGTAGATTCTGTTGGGTGTCTCTTCTTTTGGTATCCTAAAAACATTGTCATTATTTTATGTTATAACCTCTCGCTTGGGAGACAGAAATAATAGCAGCTAAACTACAGATCCGGAATTCAGGAGCCAAGAGTTACAGGTGCAGATTTTCTATGTGACTTTGGGGAAGTCATCTTGCAGTATGGAGGTGAAGACTAAATGATTCCCTTCTGCTCTGATGTTTATAATCCCATCGTCAAGATCAGGGTGGCTTATAGGTTCACCTGAACTTGGGAATCTTTTCTTTTCTGGGAGTGTTACTAAAAGGTCAGGAAATTCTGTCCCTGTCACTGGGAAGTCCAAATTATCAAATCATTTAAGAGGAAGTTGGTCTTACTTTTAAAGGGGTAGAAAAAAAAAAAAGAAGAAGTTGGCTTCCATTGCCCACTGTGTGTGTATAATATATATTTACATATATTTACATATGTAGAAATGTTTATATGCATATACACACAAAAACATATATGCATACACATGTTTTTACATATACACACATAATGTTATACACAAACGTGCTATACATATGGGCTATATATATGTATGCTATATATAGTAAGTGTGTGTGTGTATATATATCTATATATATACCATATGTGTATATAAGACTTCAGCTAATTTTCTTCCATATACCTCAAATATTTTTAGAATGAAAAACATCTAGACATAAGTAAATACATTTTTAGAAAATATTAAAGTACAGACAAGGAGCTTTTAAACTACTAACTGCCCAGGTGTTTTTTTGTTGTTTTTTTTTTTCATGAAGGGCAAACTATATTTAGTTTCTTCCCTGCTGTCTACTGGTAATTCCTCTTTAGTAAAAAATCTCACATGTGCACTCTGCTAACCAGGGCACCTCATGTCAGAGTGGAAAGAGCATGAACAGTTTGACAGTATGAATTTCACATCTGACTTCTGGCTCTGTCACTTCAGTATTGACAACGTGGATCGGTTGTTGTGCGTGAGTCTGAATGCAGAACTGTATGCTGGTGACAGTGGTGCCCAGCACACTCCCTGCCACACATGCACACATACTCACACTCCAAATGTGTAAAAGGCAAGCCCAACTGGTCCATTTGGTCAACCCCACTTGAGCAATTGAGAAGGAAATGAAATTCGACTGAAACATAATGAAACTTTCAGTTGACTAAAGCAAATGGCCCATTACATTGAACTCATCCAATCAGGAGAGGCCATCCCTGCCTAAACATTTGCTTATTTCTAAAGATTTTCATCACAATTTCTCAAGCCCTTCTCCAGTGTATTGTGGTTCTCTAAAAGCTTCCGTTTGTTTAATTGCTTGCTCTTTAATATATGTTTTTCAAAGCAGATTACACAATCTCAGAGGTAGATCAACTGGTTGATCATAAAAATGAAAGTTTTGGAATTTATTCTTCATTTATTCATTCTGGACAAGTTTTAAACTAGTAAAATTTAAAACTGCTATAAAAAAGATGATGGGTCCTCTCGATGGGGATATTTTTACTAGCTTTGTAAATCCCACAGTCTCCAGACCAGGCCTGTCTCTAACCTTTTCTTTAATGTGTTTTAACTGAGATGACTTAAATGAGAGCTTTTAATCTACTCTTTTTGGGAGATCGTCAAACGCAGATTGTTGTATTGTATATCAGCTCTTAAAAACATGAACCCTTGACTCACCCATCTTTTGGAACCTCACAGCATCTAGGCAGGCAGTTTCTGTGTCCTTGAGGGACTTTCTTGCCTAAATGTGCTAAATCTCAGATAGGTAAAGAGGAGAAGTTTTGTAGAAGGGAGGTGGTTTGTGGAAAAAGAGCCCTGCATTTAGAATTTTGTATTTGAGCTGTGAATTTTGAAATAGATCACATTTGTGTCCTTAGACAAGATTGTCATCTGTGAAATGGTAGTGATACCCTTTCTGCTTCCCTGCCTTGTGCTGTAGGGTTGTGGTGACAATCAATGAAATCAACTGTGAGACCACTTTATAAATAGTGAAGCCTTGTACACATGAAGGCTTTTTGCTCTTTCTAGTAACTTCACCCGTTTATTCCTCTAGGCCCACTTCAAACATTTCTTCTACTATAAAGCCATCTCCAATTGTTTCAGGCAAAATGAATGAGCATGTGTCCTCATAGAACCTAAATTACAGTCATAATATATATCACCTTGATGCCCGTAGTCAGGTTGCATCAGTGAACCTTTCCCAAATTCATGCTGCAGTACAAACTACACCAAGATTCAATGCCTTAAAACCAATGGTGTATTCACAACTCATGAGCTGGGATGGCCGTGCCACACACGGTGGATTCATGGGGCGACTCTGCTGTACATGTCTCTCATCCTCCCCCTGGGACCATAAGCTGGACAGGGCACTTTCTTCTCCTGGCCATGACAAGAGTGAAAGAGAGCTGGTGGAAACACACAAGGCCTCTGTCCATTGTCTGTCTGTGCACTTGCCATTGGCAAAGCCTAAACCAAGTTTCTGGGAAGCAAACTCCCCCACAATGAGGCCATGGTAACAGCTGGATGCAGAGTGAAGAACTGAGACTACATATTCAATTTTCCATACAGATTCACCTGCTCTATTAGACCAGGAGTCCCCGGTGGAGGTAGCAGGGCACAGAAACACACCAGTTTCTGTATCACCTGCCCCTCTGCCAGGGGCTGGCAAGTAGTAGATATTTAATTGATGTTTGCTGAGGTGTAAAGGATCTTCCTAACCATTTCCTTTACAGCAGGGGTTGACAAACTATGACCGATCAGCCAGACCTGGCCCCATTTTTGTGTGGCCAAAGAGCTAAACGTAGAAATGATTGCAAAAAATAAATAAATAAATAAAATGAAGAATGATATTTAATGACGTGACAATTACATGAAATTCAAATCTTGGTGTCTACAAATAAAGTTTTCTTGGAACACAACCGCAGCCATTCCTTTGTGTATTCTCTATAGCTGCATTAGATCTATATCGGCATAGTTGGAGTGGAGTTGCCATAGAGACAGTTACGTCCTCAAAAGCCTAAAAATTACCTTCTGGCCCTTTACAAGAAACGTTGGCCACCTGGTGCTTTATTGGATAAAGAAACTGAGAATTCTGGGGGCGGTGGGCGGGCGGTGCGGTGTAGCACCCACTACAGAGTGGCTACAGAGTGGTCAGTTGGATTACTTCTGCATTATTTTGGCTTAATATGTACCCTCATTGTTCCCTAGTAACTGGCGGCCTGCGGCACCCATGTGCCACTGATCTGGAGACATTGCCCGCTGCAGCGCTTCATGACCCAGCGGCGCGCGGCCCAGTGAAGCCACAGTGGTGTCCGGCATGGCCGCGCTGCTCCTGGGCGCGGTGCTACTGGTGGCCCAGCCCCAGCTAGTGCCTTCCCGCCCCGCCGCCCCTAGGGTCGAGGAGAGTCAGCAGGAGCTTCTGCGGAAAGCGGGGACCCTCCAGGATGACGTCCGAGAGGGTGCGGCTCCCAACGGCTCTGCCCAGCAGCTGCCGCAGACCATCATCATCGGCGTGCGCAAAGGCGGCACCCGCGCGCTGCTGGAGATGCTCAGCCTGCACCCCGACGTGGCGGCCGCCGAGAACGAGGTCCACTTCTTCGACTGGGAGGAGCATTACCGCCAGGGCCTGGGCTGGTACCTCAGCCAGATGCCCTTCTCCTCCCCGCGCCAGCTCACGGTGGAAAAGACCCCCGCTTACTTCACGTCGCCCAAAGTGCCTGAGAGAGTCCACGGCATGAACCCGGCCATCCGGCTGCTGCTTATCCTGCGGGACCCGTCGGAGCGCGTGCTGTCCGACTACACCCAAGTGTTCTACAACCACGTGCAGAAGCGCAAGCCCTACCCGTCCATCGAGGAGTTCCTGGTGCGAGACGGCCGGCTCAACGTGGACTACAAGGCCCTCAACCGCAGCCTGTACCACGTGCACATGCAGAACTGGCTGCGCTTCTTCCCACTGCGCCACATCCACATCGTCGACGGCGACCGCCTCATCAGGGACCCTTTCCCCGAGATTCAAAAGGTCGAGAGGTTCCTGAAGCTGTCGCCGCAGATCAATGCCTCGAACTTCTACTTTAACAAAACCAAGGGCTTTTACTGCCTGCGGGACAGTGGCCGGGACCGCTGCTTGCACGAGTCCAAAGGCCGGGCCCACCCCCAAGTCGATCCCAAACTACTCAACAAACTACACGAATATTTTCACGAGCCAAATAAGAAATTCTTCGAGCTTGTCGGCAGAACATTTGACTGGCACTGATTTGCAATAAATTAGGCTCGGAAACTTTCCTATTGTAAGTTCTGGTGTACATCTAGGAGGGGGAGAAAGGATTTTAAAAAGACATTTAAGCTATAATTTATTTGTAAAATCCATAAATTACTTCTGTACAGTATTAGATTCACAATTGCCATATATACTAGTTATATTTTTCTACTTGTTAAATGGAGGGCATTTTGTATTGTTTTTCATGGTTGTTAACATTGTGTAATATGTCTCTATATGAAGGAACTAAAATATTTCACTGCAACAACAACAAAAAAAAAGATTTTTCTGGAGACAGTATCTTTTTTTGAATATAATTAACTTGCCCCCAACTCAAAACAGCTCTCTGTGTTGCACTCTTTGCAAAAATCTAGACTCTTTTCTTACTTAAAAAGAAATGTTTTTCATGTCTATTATGTTCCTCTTTGTCCGCTCTCCTTTCTGCATTGCTCTTTTTAATTTTTAATGTTTCACTGTGGTCATCAGATTTATGTTTTACTTGCACTGCAGGATTTATCTTCACTGAGCTTCTTGGAGGTGGCAATTTTACCTATTCCCAACTTCAACAGGTACTTGAAGGTGGATTTTAACGCCATGTAAACTCAAAGTGAACAAAGCAATATTAAGGATGGAGAAGCAGTTAACAACTGGCTAGAGGTCCCCTGTGGTCCATCTTTGCCTCAAAGAATATTTGCATACCCTAACAATTTTAGCAAGGGGAAAACCCTACAATAAAGGGGATTAAGCCCTTGGCCTTCAGAATTATTTTAGGGCTGAGTACTTTATCCCAGGTGGCAATTGGCCTCCAGAAAGCCACTTAGAATAGAAAACATAAATTGCAAAATCTATGTGTGTCTTCATCCTGTAGATTCTGTGAAAAGCTGACTTAAGGGCTGGCCTTTCACTTAGTCTGGGAGTCTGTTTATCTATTTCCTGAAAGATCAATATGCATTTATAGACATGTATGCCATATGCATTGAGATATAAATATGTGTATCTTTCAAAATCAACTCTAAATTTGGAGCCCTGAATGTGAAAGAAAATTTAAACCCCCCGAGAGTTGAAGTTATAAAAAGAGTTCAGGGTAGCACATATGAAACCCCTGCAGCCACACCCGGAGGCTAGAGGCCAGATTTGAGTTTCACTTCTGTCCCTGAACAGCCACGGTGTTGGAGGTGGCCATTTAAGCCCCTCTGATCCTAAGTTTTCTCTTGCACTCTTCATTCAATTTTTCTTTTACAAAATTAAATGGTTTGGAATTATTTTCTTATGGAAGTAAAACATACATTACAGTAAAAGGGAAAACACAAACAAGCAAAATAAACCATTTCCTGATATAATTTATACTTAAGGAAAAGGACAGAAATGGATATTATTGATCATCTCCTACACATAAGAATTCATTAAAATTTCTCCAAGTAACCCCAGGATATTGAAATTATAGCAAGTTTAAAGAAGAGGAAATAGGCCAGGAGAACATGAGAAACTTGTCCAAGGTCACATTGACTATCAGGCAGGGCTTGGAGTCCACTAACAGACAAAGCACAGGTTATTTACTCATTGCCAAACTCTTTCTGAACTCAAAAGGAAAATCTTACACTCAGAGCCAGTTCTTCCTGACTTGTCTTGACATTTCTTTTCTGGTACCAAATATCTTTTGTCCTAAGAGGTGCGGCCCAGCTAGAGGAAGGGCAAGAAGAAGCTTGCAGTTTTCTCAGCCCAGTTATCAGGGAAGTGAGTCACCTTGGTTATGTTTCAGCAGCTCCAGGCTGGCCTGACCTTAGCATGGCCCATGCCCCACCCCAGGTTGTGCACGGACAGCAGAGCAGATGCCCTCCTCTTCGGAACCCATCAAGGTTGTCATTAAACCACCATCTTCCCTGAGGAAGTAACAGAGATATTTATAGCACGCTCCCCATGGACATGGTGCTTTGCAATACACAGAGTGCTTTCCTCTGCAGCACATCATTGGATCTTACTTTTATCAAACTCATTGAAGAGCTAAATAAATAAGTGGGCCTAGAGAGGTTACATCGAGTTTCTAAACCTGTCCAGGAATTTGGTGATGAGAGAAAACTCCACTGAGAGTGTCTTACTCCCAAGAGGATGCTCTTTGCAAACTGCCTATAAATGCTCAAATGGGGATAGTCTGGTTGATGCATGCACTGTTGGCAAGGGGGAGGGGATGGGTAAAAGGAAGACAGGACCAGCCCTGGGTCATGATCTACTTGCTGGGGCTTGCATAGTTGATGGGAGGGGGTGGTTCAATGTAAAATGATTGGTTGATGTAAATGCAATATATATTGTTTTAAATTTTGGGGTGCATTTTGACTAGGGTAGTGTTCATGTGGGTCTACCATGGGCAAGGGATCAAAGGTCCTAGGGGAAGTGTTTATTCATTTTTGTTACAACCCCAGCCAGTCATTGGGAAGGTACAAAAGTAAAAAGCCATCGCTCAAGACCTAGCCCAGGTATTCAGATCTCACCAAGCACTGTCAAATCCAGAGGAGGCCCTGCAGTAGACCCCAGACTATCCTGACAAAGGCGAAAGGCCCTAATAGGCACCTTGTCTCTCCCAAACACACTGAATACCAATTCTATCAACAGAGACAGATGCCAGCTGGAGGGAATGAGGCTCCTGTCTCCAACTAGCTCAGGCCCAGGGGCAGCCTAAGGGCTCTAGGTGAGGTCCTTCCAGAGAGGCCACTGAGAGCAGCTGAGCAAGGCCTCAGCTGTTGGATTTGAATATTCACTGCAGTTCATGCTACTCCAAATCAGCCCCCTCTCTTCCTCCACAAATCAGATAGTGCTATAATCCTGCTAACACCATTTGGTTATCAGCTCTCAGCCTGAAAATTTGCGAGTTTAGCAAAAATAATGATGTGCTTCTGAGCACAGGATGCTTTGTCACTTCTATCCCGAAAGGCTGTTACTCAGCTGAAGGGAGGAGAAGCCAGTGCCCAGTGTGCCTGCTGTTTGCAGGCATGGTGTCAGAGGTCATTATTATTCATTAAAATTGTATTTTTCTTCTTGGCCCCTATTATGCGCTCAGCATAGTATTAAGCCTTCAAGAGCATAAAAAGAAAATGCAACTGGAACTAATAGTCATTAATTATTTACTCTGGGTCTTAAAAACAAAGAGGGGCTCGGAGGGCCGGAAAAATGACATTTAGCTGTGTAAAGAGTGGGCGTGGCAGTGTGTTCTATAGTTTTCCATTTAACTCAGCAACATCCCTGGGAAAAATCAATGAGCCACATTATAGAAAGGAGGAAACTGAGGTATAAGAAATGGTCCTGCCCTTAAGTCACTGTTTTAGAAGAAAGAGGATTATTACTCTAGCAGAATAGCTGCCCAGAAATGGGGAGTTTAACATCGAGGATCATAAACAGGAGGTGAGAAATGGCACAGACTTCCTCCAGAATGTCGTTTCTCAGAAATGGTAAGAGATGAAGATTTTCCCAAAGGTAGTATGACAGAGCTGTGACCTAGGTCACTTAAGTTGTGGGCCACAGGGATCCTGTTCTTTGCACAGGAAGACTTCATGGCGGAATCGCCATGGAGCTGGAGTGTGGAAGGCAATGAGGCCACTGGACCAGGACCTCTGGACAAGGGAAGCTTGAGGAACCATAACAGTGGCCATAGGGAGTGAGGAGAAGGTGGGAGGAGAAGCTAGGGATTGGGGGTAGGCAAGAGACCTGTCTGGGTGGCATGCTGAGTGGGCTAAACACATTGAGAAGCCACTGCTTGCCAGGGCTGAAGTGTTGCAAGCTTACTTAGCAAGCTCCCGTACGTGTGTCTTTGGCTCCTGTGCAGGTGTGTCTGTCACATAAAAATAACTACCATTGATTGCACACCTGCTGTGTTCTTGGTATTTTAAATATGTTGCTTCTAATCCATACAACAATTCTAAGAAGTAGGAAATGGATTACTAATTTTACAGAAGAGGAAACTCAAACTCAGAGATTAAAGGGTTTGCCCATGATAACAGAGCCATTGCTTGCTACAACTGAAAGCTTGTCTCCAGTGTCCTTGCTCTGTGACTTTTCAGTCCATCCAATTGTGGGTAAATGGAGGGAGAAATAAAATATGAGTGTCTGTCTATTAGGCAGAGCCTTCCAGGGAAATTATAGCCATGTAATACTCGAGGTTGGACAGATAGGAGGATGCCAAGATCGCCTGCAGGCAAAACAGTGGCTGGGACCTGATGCAACAGGGACATGATAAAACATGCTCCTAACTGGCAGAAGTTCATTCAGGAAGACTGAGCTTGAGCTAAAAGCCAAAGCAACACAACAGAGCTCTCCAAATGCCAAACAAGAAGGGACCAAAGCTAAAGACCACACCATCTGATTTAGTTGCTTCACTAAAGTATTTTAATGTAGAAAATGGCCTTCGCACTTCAGTTATCTCTGATATCAAGATCTTTAATCCATTTTGCCCAGATTTCTCAGTTAGAAGAGAAAAGCCAATTAGAGCCAGGAGACCTGTTTGTGAATCCTGGCTCTACCAATTATTGGCATGTGGCCTTAGATTCAGATTCTCAAAACCTTAATTTCCTTCTTGGTAAAAATGGGCTGATAGTTACTTTACTCTGTTTGGGGAAAATTCAATGAGATAAAGTAGATAAAAACCATAAACTCTATACATATGTGGCTTAGTGGTTAAGAGCATTTGGGACTTTGGGAGACAGACACAAACTGGTTTTGAACCGATTGGCAGACAGCAATTGTCTTTTTTCCCCTCATTTGCTTTCCAGCTATGTGACGAATATAGCTGTTGATGTTAATGCTACATCCAGATCCCATTTACTGGGGTAATGCCCTCAAACTCAGCTACCACAAGGGTTGGCTCCTAAGGAGGATTTCCCTTAGTTGGCTGGAGCAGCATTACCTGGAGATGCCTGGGAAGTGTTGTCCACCCCACTCCCCTGCTTTCCTGGGGGTAGCACATGACTCACATGACGAATGATTGACTGACGTGGGTGGGGTGAGGAGGTGGAGAGAGAAAATGGGGAGGCCTCCTTGCCTCTGGGCAGGAAAACCTCCATGATCAGGCTGAGGCTAGACTTCTCCTGAATCCACACTTTCACTTGTTTCCTCCCAAACTTTATCCTTGTCCCTCACTGCCTCACCATTTCTCCTGTACTCTCATTGTCAGTTTGCCCAAGAATACAGAAATCCTCATCTCAGGCTTTGTTTCTAAGGCATCCAATCTAAGATAGTAATCTTGCATACCTGTCTTTTTCTTTTGGTCTTTCATATGGGCAATATTACCATCTTACAGGGCTACTGTACTGCTTGCAATTAAGTGAGAGATCACAGAGGATGAGTCTATTTTATTAGCTGGCACATAAAAGTGTTAAATACAATAGTAGATAAAATTATTACCAACTATTAATAGCAGGCTCTTTTTTGGCTTATTAGACTATCAAATAGTATTAATATTAACACATCATCATAAAGCTTAAGCTCCACCCTCACAAAACCTTTCTGGATCCTACAAATCTGAATATATTGTTCCATTTTATTTGCAGGGTCTTGTATCTCTGTTGTTCGATATGTATTCCACTCAGAGCTAATAAATGGGTGTTTCTTCCTCTTTGTTGCAAGCCCCCTGATACCCAGTCCAGTGCTGGGCACATGGTAGAGAGTAGGCATTGTTTGTGCATTGAATGGTAACTCTAGACTAGTTGTCTATCCAGTGTGAAAATCCTCTCCACCACATCCCAGCCTCGTGACCTGGCCAGCGTCCTGGGAGCACCTTCTTTGGTGCAGACACTTATAGGAATTTTATAATATGCTGTTTTATTTAATCCTCAAAAACCCCTGTAAAAATAATCAAGCTAAACTTCATGTGTTTGTTTACCATAATATCGCCAGCAAATAGTACAATACTCAACATAGAAGCTATAAATATTTATTAACTAAATAAATCACCCTAATACCCAAACTCTTTCCACTATGCTATAGTATACAACCTTTTGTTGAATAATGAACTAATGGATAATTCAGTATTCTCTAAAGCAACCCATTACAATTCCAAATTGGCTATTGAATTCCTACTTCCTGCACCTAAACCTATATTACTCTAGCTTCCTCTCGTGTATCTAAGTTCTCCCACACAGTGTCATGGAGAACAAGTCTAATGCCATTTTCTCATGTTGGCCTACTGGAAAGAACACTGACCTGAGATTCTGAAGATCTAAATTTAGAGGTTTACCTCAGTCTTTTTCAAAGCTGTGTGACTTTGGGCAATTTCCTTAACTTCTCTGAACTTCCAGTACCTTTTTTTAAGCAGGAATAACTATGCCTTCTTCACAGAGCTTCTGTGAGTATTCCGTGGATAATGAACAATGTACAAGAGATCATAAACACTCCATAAACACTCTGCTAATATTGAAAAGTAACCCCTTCTAATTCCTAGTTAGCTGTCATTACTGGTGTCATCCTCTATAGAAGGTTAATAAATAATGGCTTAGTGTTTACTAAAATCTAGGTGAGTATTATTATCTCATTTAAACTTCATATCAACCTATGAGACAGGTACTACTATTAACCTTGCTTTATATATGAATGGAGAACCAAGGCACAGAGCTATCAAGTACTCTGCCCAATGTCACATGCCTGGTAAGTGGTAGAGCCAGTTTTGTTCCCTGATCAGTCTCTTCATACATAGCTAAAATGCATCACCTCGAGGCAGGTGTGGATAAACCTCTAAGTTATATCAGGCCAGTGCTCTTGACAGTAGAGAAAGTGGCATTAGACTTGTTTCTTCATGGCACCATGTGGTAGAACTCAGATCCTTCATTACTAGAATGCTACGCCACCTTTCAAAGCAAAAGAGAATCCCTTCTCCAATATATCTGCTCATGGAAAGAGCTAGAACACAAAGGAGGCAGAGATAGAGATCAGGAAATTCATAGAAATAGCAGAAAAAAGACTGTGGTAGGCAGACTCATAGGATGTCTCCCAAGATTCCCACCTGCTGAGATATGAACCCCGCATGGTCGCCTCCCTTTGAATGTGAACAGAAATGTAAATAAGATGAAATATTTACTCTCTCGGTTAGATTACTTAATATGACAAAGATGATGGGATATAACTACATTGCGTTCTGTAAGATTCCAACTTAGCAGACCAGAGAGGAAGTCTCCTACGGCCTTGGAGGCATCACCCGCTATATTGTGAGAGGGTGACGTAGCAAGAGACTACAGTAGTGACCAGTGGTAGTTGAGAGGGTCCCCAGTCATCATCAGCAAGAAGACCTATAGTTAACAAAGAACAAAATGTTTCCAACTTGTCATCTTGGAAGAGGGCCCCAAACTCCAGTTGAGAAAGCAGTCTGGCTGAAACCTTGATTTCTGCCTAAGGAGACTGCAGCAGAACTTCAGCAAACTCAGGGCCCTGCACTGTGGAAGCTGAGATCATAAATGTGTGTTGGTTTAAGCTGTTAAGTTTGCGGCAATTCATCAGATAATAGATAATACAAAGACTTAAGTCTATTTTCTAACCCGTTCATCTTGCCTTACACTCACTTTTCTGTATGCTCTCTTGAGAACAAACAAAATTTGTGGCCTTTTGCTACCTCCAAAATACACACCCATTGTATAACCAGAGCCTCCAACTAAAATTATTCAAAGATAGTAGTTGGCAACATTTCAATATTTTGGCTTGTATCCTTTCAGATTTAAAAACAAAACAAAGCAAACTAAAAGAAACTACAGCTTCATCAGCTGATAGAGTTGGAAGGGACCTTAATGGCCATTTAAGCCAAACTCCTAGTTTTATGGAAGGACTTAAAGCCTGGAGGAGTAAGGTCACTGTTCATGTTCACATAGGTAGTGGCAGAGTCCAGATGAGGACTCAGAACTGCTTCCTCATACCTACCACACTGAATGTCTCTTGTCTAATCACTCGCTCCCCAAGTGAAGGCCTGTTGCTTAGTGTGGAAATCAGGGCCTCACACAGTTCTCTGCATACAGATATCCAACTAAGAGTTGGTGATTAAAGTTATGCTCCTTATTTGATAATGTTTTGGTGAGATGGGAAAAACAATAAAAGTTCAATAGACCTGATATTCAAGTTGCCTATGGCCGTGTAACAAACCACCTCAAAATTTAGTAGTTTAACAGTCTATATTATCTCCTATGGTTCTGTGGGTAAGTTGAGCACAGCTGGGCAGGAATTGTGTGGGGGCTTACACAGTAATAATCAGATGGAGGCTAGGGCTGAAGTCATCTGAAGGCTGAATTGAGCTGGATATCCAAGGTGGCTCCTTTCATCATGAGTTTGGTGCCTAAGTTGGGATGACTGTAACACCTCCATGTGGCCACCTGGGCTTCCCTACAGCATGGCAGATTTAGGGATATCGGTGGAAATTTTTATAACGTGGTTGGCTTTCTCCAACAATGTTCCAAGAGGCCAAAGAAAAGTTTCAAGTATTTCATAGGGAAAGTGTTGCTACATTTTATTGTTTCAACAAGGCCAGCTCAGATTCAGTGTGGGAAAGGACCACATAAGAGGCTGAATAATAGGAGGCGTGTTTCACAGAGGGACCCTCTTTGGAGACTAGCTACCATACCTGGTTGTTCCTTGACAATCAAATGGACAGAACACCTGCCTAATGGATCTCTGGGCGTACTTAAAAAGGGAGATTAATATAGGTGTAAGATTTTATGATATTAGAATCCATTATACAAATGTAAGATATCATTATTATAAGTCCATGAGCTTGCTATATAATTTCAACTATTTTGACCTAAGGCATTTGACTATTTTCACTCCAGTCTTTTGATCATATGTGATGGTGATTAAGTGATTTTGCATAAATCAATTTATTTCACAAGTAGAATGCAGGCATGATCACTGTTTGCTTCCTCTGAATTTTCTTATGGCTCCACAAAACCATGAGAGGAAAATATAGTATACACTTGGAACAAATTGTGAGCTAGGGTCAGCTTGGAGAATTTTGTGTTATAAGAAAGCACACAGGCCGACAGACCTGCAAGACCTCTTAGATAATTTGTCAAACATAAAAGAATGTTGCTTGCTGAGGCATTTAATACTGGATATTAAAAGCTGTACACAACATTTAAAAGAGAATGCATGGCAAACTTGATTTCCACTTTCTTTAATTTGGGAGTTCTATCTTTAGTCGCAATTTACATTTTCCACACAATTAAATACTGTACCTAGTTCTGATTTGCATTTCAAGTATCCAATTCAGCTGCGATTTACATTTTTTTTCTATTTATCTGTTTATCTTCTCAGAAAGAAAACTAGGTTTTAAATCTTGGCACCATCATTTAAATTTTGAGTAATACTGGGCAAATTTGATTAATCATTGCAGAGGGTCAGTTTGCTGGCATGTTAAATGGGAATAAGATTTTATTTAAGAGATTATTGTGGATCCTAAAGGCTGTGGGCACAGCCCAGCATGTAGTAGTTGCTCTTTTAACACACTTTTTGGGCCCATTCAAAGGGTCTATAAACAGGAATTCGTTATCTGCAATAGAACAACCCTTTAGCTGTCATTGTACCACCATGAACTTCAAGGCCAATACATCAAAAATCAATAATAACCATTTGCATAAATACAAGCCACGGACAAGTATGATATAGTGACATAATAAGAAATATGTATAAATGCTTCTTAACTTACAATAGAACTACATCTCAATAAGCCTTATAAGTTGAAATATCCCAATAAGTTGAAAATATCATAAGTCCAAAATACATTTAATTCAGCTAACCTTCAGAACATTATAGCTTGGCCCAGCCTACCTTAACCACACATAGAACACTTACAGTTTGCCTACAGTTGGGCAAAATCATCTAACATAAAGCTTATGTTATAGTAAAGTGTTGAATATCTCATGTAATTTATTGAATACTTTACTGAATGTGAAAAACAAAATAGCTGTGTGGGTGCTCACCATTTACATACACAGCTGAAAGCACACTGAGCCTGAAGAATCTCTGAAACATTGAACTAAAATTAATTGCTGGGAATGCAGATACTATACTGACAGCTCATCAATTTCTCTTTTCCACTGAGGCCCAAGAACCTCTGGTAGAAGGCACTGAGGCATGGACACCTGTTGATGGTTTAGCAGGAAGAGTGTGCTACAGGAAGATATCAGGTGTCAGTTGTTTACCCTGGTGATCACGTGGCTGACTGGATGCTAAGCTTGCTGCCTCTGCCCAGTATCACAAAATAGTATCATGACACAGATCTCCCTAACCCAGGAAAAGATGAAAATTCAAAATTTGAAGTATGGTTGCTGATGAATTTGTATGGCTTTCATACCATCGTGAAGTCAAAATATTGTATGTCAAGTCACTGTAAGTCGGGCACCATCTGCACGTTGGTTGATCTCCATCCCTATTCCTGGCACAGAGCTTCTAAAACCCTTGAAATTTTCTAAATGATAAAAGCAATAAAGCTGAGAGAGGAGTCTTTTCTTACTCATAACAAGCCCCTTTCAACCACACCTGAGCTTATATTAATGAAGTGACTTTTGGAAAAGCCCTAAATAACCACAGGATATAGCCTGGTTGCCAGGGGAACCAACCATGAGATTAGAGAGGCTGAACTTTCAGTCCTACCTCTCACCCTTCCTCACCTCTCATCTCCCAGGAAGCAGGGAGGGAGGGGCTGACAATTTTGCTGATCACCAATGTCCCATGATTTAATCAAGCATACCTACTGAATGAAGCCACCATAAAAGCCCAAGGATACAGTTTAGAAAGCTTCCAGGTTGATAAACGTATGGAGGTGCTAGGAGGATGACATGCCCAGAGAAGGCACGGAAGCTCTGCATTTCCTCCCACGTTTTGCCCCATGTGTCTCGTCTTAGTCTGTTTTATGCTGCTATAACAGAACACCACGGACTTGGTGATTTTAATGAACACAAATTTATTTGGCTCATGGTTCTAGAGTCTGGAAAGTCCCAGAGCAGGGTGCTGGCATCTGGTGAGGGCCTTCATGCTGAGCCCTCCTGGGGCAGAATGACCTTTACTGTCCATATTTCTACCAATATTCTTATCACAACCACTATAGTAATGTCTAAAAAGATTCAGTCTTTCCTTACAGCTATTTTCTTCTGAGTCCTCACCAGAATAGCCCTTAATGCTCTGTGTACAGCAGTCTAGGCTTTTTCTAGCTTGCTCTTCTAAGTCACTTTAGCCTGTGCCCATTACCCAGTTCCAAAGCCACCGTGACATGTTCAGGTATTTGTTACAGCAACAGCCTCACTTCCCCAATACCAGTTTTCTGTTTCAGTCCATTCTCTGTTGCTACAATAGAATACGAAAGACTAGGTAAATTATAATGAATATAAATTTATCCGGCCCATGGTTCTGAAAATTGGGAAGTCCCAGAACATGCAAGAGCCTTAGTGCTGTGTCGTCCCACAGAAGAAGGCAGAAAGACAAACAAGAGTGAGAGTGAGAGAACAGGATAGAGTTAAACTGTCTTTTGTAACAAATCTACTCTCTCAATAACTAATCCCTCCCGTGATAATGACATTAACCTCCTTATGAGGGCAGAGCTCTCCTGGCTGATCACGTCTTAACGGGCCCCATTCCCAACACTGTTGCACTGAAAATTGAGCTTCCAGCACATGAATTTTGGGAGACACATTCAAGCCATGGTACATCTCTTCCATTTGGCTGTTTCTGAGATGTGATTTTTATAATTAACTGGTAATAGTATGTAAAGGGCTTTCTTGAGGTCTATGAGCCATCATAGGAAATTATTGACCTGAAGCGGGTGGCAGGAACATTTCAATTTATACCGGCCAAGTCAGAAGTACTGATGACAAACCAGGACTTGTTCTTGGCTTCTGAAGTGGGAGTAGTCTTGTGGGAATGAGACCTTAACCTGTGGGGTCTGATATAAACGCAGGATGGTTTCAGGATTGAGTTAAATCACAGGACTCTCAGTTGATATTGGCCGAGAATTGAAAAATTGCTTGATGTGGGGGAAAAAAACATTTTCGGTGATCAGAAGTGAAGTGGTGATGTGGAAGTTGAGCGAGAGTATAGAAAAAGTTTATTTTTTCCTATCCAAAAAAACAACAACCATTTTTGAGAAAATTATCATGACAATGAAGATCATTTTGTTTTTTTAATTAAGGAAATAAAGAAAAAGAAAATGTTAAATGGTCTTTCTGTTCCTCTTTTCTGCATACATAGACAGATACAGATAAAAGCTAATTTAAAAAAAATTCTCCTACCAAATACTATGGAAATTTACCTCTCTTTTGAAAGAAGGCTCTTAACTGCTTTTCAAAAACATAAAATTACTATTTTCAATTAGCTATATATTCTTTCATGTTTACCGAAGTTATTCCTTTAAAATTTGTTTCTCCCCTCTCTGAATGTAGAGTACTATTTAATTTTCTGTTTTGTTTTTTTCTGGAGAGGTGAGGAATGGAAACCTTGAAAAGGACCTTAAGGAGAATGTGGTAGTTCAAGGGATAGTCAGCCATGCCCATCTATTTATTAGAACCCAATCTTACTCTTATTCACAGTCACCAAAATGTAGAAACAAGCCAAGGGTCCATCAACTAATGAATGGATAAACTAAGTGTGATATGTACATACAGTAAAATATTATTTATGCATGAAAAATGATGAAGTTTTGATACAGGCTACCACAAGGATGAAACTTAGAAATGTTACACTAAGTGACATAAACCAGAAACAAAAGAATGAATATTATATGATTTTACTTATATGAAATATCTAGAACGGGCAAACATTCATAGAGACAGGAAGTAGATTAGAGGTTACCAGGAGCTAGGAGGAGGGGGCAATGAGGAGTTATTACCTAATAGTGACAAAGTTTCTATTTGAGTAATGAAAAATATTTAGAAGTAGTTGTGATGGATGTACAACATTATTTATGTAATTAATGCCTCTGAATTATAATTACACACTTTAAAATGATGAAAATGGTAAATGAATATCATATACTTTTTACCATATATATATACACACACACATACATAGATCTGAAAAAAGGGAAAAAATTAATCTTAGGCTGTATATGAACTTTGTATTTAATTGCAAACAAGTCAACCATGCTCCTGATTCATTTGCAATATATGCATAAAAACTTCCACAGAAGCACTAAATCTATGCATCATGGTTGCACGACAATTTCAGTTTCCAATTGCTGCATTATTTATCAGTTTATAGACAGGAAATAAACATGGTACTTGATGTGAAGCAGGCCGAATTACACCCACTTTTCACGTGCATAACTTGTGACTTAGCTTCAAACCTAATAAATCATTTACACTTATAATTCAAACTACTCTACACAGAGTTTTCATTTTCTCCCATCCTGAGAAGTACGTTATTGCCTCCCCAAATCATGTTCCAAATGTACTTGTGAAATTTCAACATTACAACCTCAGTGTGAATGCATCATCAGTCAGCTATCTCCAGGGTGAAAATGAACCCATTGCTCTTTCAGTTCTGTTTCAAAAAAATTCCAGATCATAGGTTGAGCATAGTTGACCAAATTGAAATAAATACTAAAAAAATGACCTCCTTAATAGTCAAAAGCAGATGATACATTTGATATCCCTCAAGTAACCAAAAGAATAAATTAATGGAGTGGGCACCTTAAAATCTCATCTTTTTGTTTTGTTTATTTCCATTACGTACATAGGCTAATTGATAGAGTAATTATCACTAGGTTTTGTATGGCAACACTTCCTGCTACATACCAAGAGAAAAAAGTTCTGTAATTGGAAATAAGACTGAGTTTCTGTATTTAACTTTATTCACAGAGTTAATTGTACAAATATGCAAAGCCTTATATAGAGAGAATTCGACAATTTAAAGTTTGGTTTGATTCCTTCAATAATAGTTCAGTTGTTTGAAAGAAGTTTTGGGCAAGTGTGCATTTCCCCTAATAAAGGCTTATAAGTATAGGAGTTTTAAACTTTTTGTGGGCTGATCAAGAAGTAAGACATGATCTTGAGCAGCTATAACAAGACTGCATAAGAGGAGAGGTCCTCACAGCATAAGACCATCCAGACACTTAGGGCTTAGGGCAAGGTGGCCACCATCCAGAAGTGGGTGAGAGCAAGGGAACTCCCAAGAGAGAGAGGGATCAGAGAGGGGCTTGTGTGTCTAGCCGGTGCTCAGCTGCGGAGCTAGGAGTCTCTGGGTCAGTGGCCTCCCAAGGGCAGCAACTGCTTCTTCTGGATTTGTAATTATAGAGCATTACTTTATCAAAGGGTGACAGTTGTCTGGTTAGGTTTCCCGGGGTATGCAAAGCAGGTGATTCTAAATGGATTGTTTGGGTTATGTTTAAAATAATTGGATATGCAAATATTTGAGTTTGGAGCTGGTGGACTTTTGAGCTAAGGGGTCTCCACCTACTGTGAAGAAATAAACAACCCAGTGACCAATGCACAGAGGCCATCTTTGGCTCATTTGTATAACCGTAAGAAACAAGAGTGTCTGCCTTGTATAGAGATGGGTTGTTCAACATTTGATAACACAAAAAAGTGACTAAAATGAACACTTAGAGTATACTTTAAAATAACTGAAAGAGTGGAAGTGGAATGTCCCTAACACAAAGAAATGATAAATGCCTGAGCTGATGGATACCCCAATTACTCTGATTTGATTAATTCACACTGTATCCCTGTATCAAAACATCACATGTACCCTGTAAATACATACAACTATTATGTACCCATAATAATTTTAAGAAAAGAAAAAATTGGTTGTTCATCTTCAAGTGGGCTCTGTCAACTCAGAAGGTCCACCAAACGGCTTATATTAGTTTCCTATTGCCACTGTAACATGTCGCCAGAATCTTAGTGGCTTATACAGTGAAAATCTATTATCATTACAGTTCTGGTATTTGGATGTCCAAAATCAGTCCCAGTGAGCTAAAATCAAAGTATTGACAATGATCTGTTCCTTCTAGTGGTGCTAGGGGAAAATCTTTACATAGTCTTTTCTGGCTTTTAGAGGCCATCCTCATTCCTTGGCTAATGGTCTCACATCAAATTATCTTTTTTCTGAATCTAATCTCTTCTTGCCTCTTTGAAGAGTTCTTATGATCACATTGGGCCCAAGAAGATGATGCAGGATAATCTCCCCATTTCAAGATTATTACCTTAATCACTACGCACCCCTTTGCCATGGAGGGTAACATATTCATATGTTCCAGGGATTAGGGCATGAACATCTTTGGGGGCATGAATCAGCCTTTGACAGGCCTCTAGGGCAGATCCATGTTGTGCCTCGAGAGAGAACTCTAGGTCTTTGAGGAGTCTAGAGTTCAGGACACAAGATAAAGGGAAGCTCAATGGACTTCCTTCAAGGAAGATCCTTAACCACACCCAGGGACCTCCGAAAGGGAGTATAGCTATTTCAAAAATAGAAGTTGTGAGGATGGAATTTATGGTTTTAACTGGAGTTCTTCTAGCCCAGGGCTGCTTTCTGATGTCCAGCCCTGGGGCAGTTCGAGAGATGGAGTCAGCAAGGTCAGCTGTCTTTCCTCAGGTTCTCTCCTTCTCAGGCCATCCTGTCCCATCTTCCCTCCCCACAGCTTGGGCCTCTCTGTCTGCACCACAAAATCCTAGTGCATGAAAAGTGGCTCAGAAGCAGTCCTTGTCCTGAAGCAGCCTATGGCCCAGTGGAGAAGAAAGAAATATAAATAGAGACTGCATTTCCTTCCAAGTCCCTGATCATTCAGCAAACCTTTTGCTATACAGCCCGTGAGCTGATACACATGCATGTCTGGTTATTTCTCCTTCCTAGCAAAGTGCAGAGTTAGGTGCACTGCCCAAAATTCTACCCACTGGGAAGATTTCCCTTTGCCACTATCCTTCAGGGATGTCCCAGAAAGGGGCTGCAATGCTGTGGCTGTCCACATTTGGTAGTGTCCGCTTATTGTGCAGAATCATCTGGAACTAGGCCCAAGTCTTCTCTTTCTTTGTCAACGGATCATAGGAAACTGCCCATGAAGCCACAGATGCAGGCTGGGAGACAGAAGGCAAGATAGCAGGGGTGGAGACCAGGGGCATTTGGACTCCTTCTTTGTGTAACTTGCTTGTGCCTTTAGGACCTGCTTGTGCCTGATCACATATACACCACTTCCATTTGGTGATGCAGTGTTGCTGTGTGTATCCAGATAACACCCCGTTCATGATGGGCAGCTCAGGTGGCATGATAACTTAGCAGCCCAGTAGGCCCTTCTACTAGAGCCTAGTAGCAAGCCAAGAGCTGTCTCTCAAAAGGAGGGTGGCTATCTGGGGATGATGGCAGGGTCTTGATTCAGAATCTTAAAGGCCTGCACTGCAATTCACCCACTGTGGGAGGCCTGCTGAAGGCTCCAGACAACATCTCCAACTGCCATTGACACTTCGAGCACAGGTTATTCTGAAACACACTGAATCGATATACCATTATTCTATAATTTGGATTTGAGGGTTTCAAGGCTTGGGAATGTGTTCTTATTTGATGAAATTAAGATAGGGCCACATGAAGTTTGAATATACAGTCCTAGAATCACGTGGCTGTCCTAGAGATATCTAGATATCCAAATAGGCAGAAGAGAGGTTGACTGCAGACAAATGCCTCATGCCATCAATGTTAAAATGGCAATGGAATAACACCTCCTCACTGGGTTATAGGACAGCTGAATAATCTAACACATGGAGAATTAAGAACTATGCTTACATAATTAGATGATTAATAAATATTCACTCTGATTGTTACCTTAATTTAACTAGCTCTCTACTCAAATATCACTTCTCTAGAAAGGGCTTCCCCTACCACCTTGTAACTTCTTATAACTGTCTATTTTTTTTGTACTTTATTTTCCTTTATAGAACTATCATTATTGAATAGAATATTACAGATTTATTTATAGATTATATATTATTTTTAATATTTTCTCCCTTATTCCATTTATTTTTGTACCAAATGTAATTCATTTAATCATTCTATGGCTATTAAATGACATTTGCTATGTGCCAGCAACTAGTCATGGGCCTGAAAATATAACAGCAAATAAAAAGGTAAAATTTATTTCATCATGAAGCTTTTCTTCTGATATTAATTCATTATCAACCTTGCCCACCATGAAGATAGAGACTTTGTGTTTTCTTGTTCACTCCTGAATACTCAGAACCTAGAACAGTGCCTGACCCATAGAGTTAATCAATAATTAATGAATGAATGATATTTTTATCTGGCACAGAGAAATTGTCACCAAGGGAAAAAAGGGGATAAGGCTTGAAGATTTTCAACACATAGAGATCTGAGTGAGGGAACACATCTGCTATTTCACCCTCATGTGTCTATGTGGTCTGTGTCTTATCTCTATTCTCCATGTGACAAGTAAGACTCAGAGACATCAAGTAACATCATCAAGGACACACAGCTAGACAGGGCAGAGTTAGAATCCTAATCCATGCAGATTTGACCACCAGCTCCATGCTCTGTGCAGAACAGCACAGAATTACTGATAAGAGACAAGAAGAAATGGTGAAGGATCAACAGATTCCCCAATTACGTAAGGAGTTTCTCTGTGCTCTGGGCATCACCACATGCTCCCTCTAAAATGTATGCTGTGGAATTTTAAACACCCAGGGTTTTGATACCTGAAAAATAGATTATTTTAGTGGTTTATGAAAAGAGGAGAAAGAGAAGCAGGAGGAGAGGAGGTGGATGAGGAAAGGGAGGGAAAGGGGGAGGAAGGGGAGGGGAAAAGAGTAACCAGGTGGGACATTTAATTGGCTTTTTGCTCACATTAGTATTTCGTCCTTGGCCACCAGTTGCACACTTGAAGTTGCTTACGGCCCTGGAGCATTACTGGCCACAGGCCTCCCCCCAGCTGGGAGCCTCCCTCCCATTCACTGAAGTCTCCCTGAACTGCTTCCAGAGCCCAGCTTCTCTGGCCAGTGGCCAGCGGCTCAAACAAACACTGTTCACTCAGCACAGAAACGAAGCGCATTTATACGCAGGAAGGCTGGATTCTATGCCTGGGACCTGGGAGAGATAATTGCCCGACAAGTCTTCCTCTCACCTAAGCTGTTGTTTAGCTGGAGAACACAACACAGGGCTGTGGAAAGCACTGCACAATAGTTTAGCTCATTCATTCGTCAGCTCTATGGTTTTAGATAATGAGCTTTACCTCTCCCAGCCTCAGAGTTCCTTTTCTGAAAAGGGTCACAGAACTAGATGATCTTCAAGTTCCTGGAAAGTTCTAAAATGTTATAACTTCTCCTAGGTAAGGAAAAGGGAAGTTTGGTCTTTCCTCCCTCCCTTTTTCCCTCTCTCCTTCTCCTCTTATTTTTCCTCCCTCCCTCTCTCTCTCTCTTTACTGTGTCAGAATTTTAAGTAAGTAACAGGATACTCTGACTGAAATTAGTAATTTAAAATTTTGTATTTGTCCTGGGTAAAAGCCAGAAAAATAATCTCTAAAAAGCTGTAGACATTTTGTCATGCTCCTTAGATGAGTAAACTTGACAATTCCTTTGTGACCTTCTTTTCCTCTGTTCTCACAGTCATCTATAATATATACAATTCTCATTTCTTGGGAAGTCACTTCCTTCAGCCTGATATTTTACATAGAGGAGCTCAGCGCTAGGCTGGGTAACGGAAACCCATTTTGAATTCCCCACGCTACGCCAGTCAGTCCTTTCTGTGGTAGGAGTGGTTATGTCAGCAAGTCAGCATCATCTTGGTCTAGAGCTGGGGCTGGGCAAAGAAAAGGTGAAAAGAAATTGATTTAGGATGTTCTACCAACCATATGTTATCATGGTAGAAGTGGAGATGGTTTATGAAAGTTTGTTGAGATTTGCATACAGGAGGAAAGACAAAAAAGGGTAACTGAAGAAACTGATTTCATGAGAGATATCGTGGAGTTCTAGATGAAGCAAGACTATCAGGGGTGGTTTTGAGAGACGTTGTCCTGTTCTTTGGCTCCTTGTTTGGAAGAATCACTAGCAGGGCTGGTGGGACTGAATACTGACGGACCCGAAGCACTTTCACACAAGCAGCTTTTATTGCAAAGGACAGTAAGTTCCAGAGAGAGAAACAGGTCTGTCCCCATGAGTGAAGATGACCCTGAGTTTAAAGACAGAGTGTAGAAAGTACAGTACACTCTCAAAGTCAGTAGAGAAAGGACTGCTTCAATAAGGAACAGCATCATCCCGGGGTTAGGGTCTGTCCTTTCTGCAAATCCCTAATAATATGTTAAGCTGTGGGTGGAATATTCATGTATTTTGGGGAAAGTGGTTAGAGATTCCTGAAATCATGTATTCTCCCATTTTCTATCCTCGTGTGGCTGTTTTCAGAACTGTCATGGTGCTGGGGGGTGTGAATTTTACTATGTTAATGAGAGAACGGTTACCTTTGGTCATAAACTCCTAGTTTCTGCGCGTGCTCCCGGATGGGAAAAGTCCCTAACCTCAAGTTCTTGCTCTTGTGGTTTCTTTTCTCTCTTTTTATTGGTCCCAACCTTCAGCCCTTGACCACATTTCTCTGTTGCCCGTCCTGCCACCTGCATATCTAACCACCTGCCTTGCGACATGCATACCCTCATCTCTACTTAGCAAGACTTCTTGAGTTCCAGTGGAAAATATCTCTGAATGAGGGCAGGGCCAGTGTCCACACCCCTGCCCCCTTACTCCCCAGACTTATGGACAGTGGGCGCAAGTGGCATTGGGTAAAACTGTGCCAAAGTCACCTAGACTCTCAGTGGGTTTAGTGTGAGCTAGAAACACACATTAATGTGTAAATAAAATAGAGCTTTGTATAGCTGCAGCACGACAGTAGAGAGATTTAGGGGTGTTGCTATTGTAACACAACCAAAGCTTAACCAGACTAACACAACCCGTAAATCAATGACCATGAGTGGACTAATTGTGAGCACATGATATACTCCTTTTGGGGATGGAAGGAAGAATTGAAAGATTCTGGTGAGAGGAATGGAGATCCTGCCATCAAACTAGGAGGGTATAATGTCACTACCATTTTGAATTAAATGTAAGTTTGACCTTTCTTGGGCACAGAATTAATTTCCTTGGTGTATTCTGTCTCCCTGAACCTTGGGGAGGAAGCTGAGGCTAGGGTTGAGACCAGGGCTGTCTCACACTAAAGCCGATATTCTTTCTATCACACAACACTGAGTCTGCTTTCCATTTTGCTCTGTTCTGGTCTCTGGGCTTGCACATACATCATTTTAAAATATGTATAATAATACCATGTTATGTAATTTATTATTGCTGCACTAAGGAAAATGAGTCTTTCCTACTGAAGATCTTGACATAGTCATAGCTTAAAACAACAATAACAACAACTATTATTTGAAATACTTTACGGTTAGTTCTTCTTCCTATGAAAAATGCTTTGGAGTTTGAAAACCCTTAAGTTCTTCTTCCACAGCTGTGGGAGCTGGTAGGATTGAAAGAGTTTCAGATGTAGAGGAATTTTTGTTTCCTTGGCAATCTCATAATTCAAACAGTTTCAAGTTTTTAAATGTCACACTTGTGATGTACTATAGGTAGTCATTAATAAACATGAATGGGGTTTTGAGGTTCAGAAAAATGGCAGTTAAT
This sequence comes from Avahi laniger, assembly GCA_963575035.1. Lineage (NCBI taxonomy): Eukaryota > Metazoa > Chordata > Mammalia > Primates > Indriidae > Avahi > Avahi laniger. The sequence goes on from CAUYSK010034204.1 coordinate 59,880, forward strand.
AAAGGAATGGAAACACTGATGCAGAAAACAGGTGAATGGTATATAGGGAGCACCACTTTCTTCACTGGCTGATGCTTGCACAGAGTTCAGGTCAGCCACGTTGGCTCTGATAGTGACAGCCAGCAGGGCAGTTTTCCAAAAGTACAGGGCTCGTGGTATCACTCTCCACTTACCTGCCTTGATGGCTTTCCCACTAATAGAAGGTCGTTTTCCTTTGTGTTTCTTGGATTTTATTTTCAATGTAGCAGTCAAATCTGATTGCTTGCCTAAAACATTTTAGCTTTTCTGTCCTCTTTCCCTGCTCTTCCATGTATTTGGCTACATGTCAAGCCACAGGAGTACCAAACACACTGGCCTGTATTCCCAAATAGGTCATATATTTCCATATCTCTACGCTTTGCTCAAAATATTTCCCTCTCTCTGCTACCCAGAGCGGCTTATGTGACTTTCAGAGCCCACCTAATACATTTCCTCTTGGGTTTAACGTCCCCTGATACTCAAAGGTAGAAGCACTCAGTACTTTCATGGTATCTACCAAGCACCTGAATATCACCTATGCGGAAGACCTGCTGAGTCCTCAACCAGGCACAGTGTCCAGGAGCTACACATTTATCACCCTCTGTCCCTTGCACTTCACACAGCACTGGCTCACAGTAAGTATTCGACAAATGTTTGTTGAAAGAATATTTAAATATTTGACAGAGAGCTCATAGATAATTGAGGTTCCTCCACCTTCCTTAGTTTAATATTATCTTGGTCCACAGTGAGCAGAGGACTCACTTTTAAATCCAGTAGTGTACCAAGAACAAGGCACTGGGAACAGTTTCTCCTGAGTGCAGGCTATGAGGGGTCTAGAGTATAAGACAGTAATAAAAATAATTAAAAGTAGACCTGCTTTTTATTATTGCCAGGCACAGGTGATGCTAACCAATGGCAGTGATAAAAATAGTCCCCCTCCAGCCCACTCTTGGCCCCAACCCATCCTTGATAGGGCAGTGCCAGGATCACTCATGAGTCCCTGCTCTATGCAGAATGTTTTGGTCATGCACTCTGTTTCTGTAGGGATTTCTCCCAGGACTTATTCATCCATCCATCCATTTGACAAATATTTATATAGTTGCTAATATAGAACAGACACTGGTATACAAAGATGAACAAGAAAGAGGTGTTCCTCCTCTCTTAGAGCTTGAATTGCAGTTGAGGAAGACAGAATAAAATGAGTATCCACTTCACGCGCATACACACACACACACACACACACACACACACACACACACACACTTAGGGGCGATGACAGCTTGAGGAGAGCAGCTCAGGATGATGTGATGGTGACGGAGGACAAGTGCCTTCAGACAGGACCATCCATGGCAGTTACAGTGTCTGGGGTGGAGCAAGATGAGCTGAGTTCTGAGGAAAGAGAAGGAGCAGAAATGTGAAGAGCAGGAAGAAGGCTCTCAGCAGAGAGATGAGCAAATGTGAAGCCCTGAGATCGGAAAAGAATATTTCCAGACAACACCTGCCAAGTCCCCAGTAAGGGCCATGGGTGCGATGTTTCTGCTGTCTTTTTGATCCTGTAATTAGGGTATCACTTCAGCTCAGCTGTGCTCTGCATACTCTCCTGACTTTTCTGGACACAGGACAAAGCCTGGCAAAGAAGTGCAGTGTGTATTGTGCCCGTTTCTCTGTGGCTGACTCTTGTGAGTGGTAGCACTGAGCATTTAATTGTAGACAGAGGGTTCGATGTCTCTCCTCTCAATCATCACCTCTTGTTTTCCATCACGTGGTCCCGAAGGGCAAGTAAAGTGGGTCCAATAGTTCTCCTTCCTCTCTAGTCTATGTTGCCTTCCTGGACTTGTGGTTCATCTCATCAGGCACCTTAATTCCTTAGATAAAGCTCAGAGAGGTTGAGTTGCTTATTTAGTGTCACACAGCTATTTAGTGGTGGTGCTTGAGCTAATAATATGTGTTACCTTTCCCTACATACTGAGTGTATGCTGAATAGTGTGAAAGGAACTTCACATAGACTCTCTATTTTCTCAATAGTCCTGGATGTTAGAGAAAAGAAAATGAGGAGAGAAATCCTAATTACGTGGCTGTTACCAGAGATTTTCAAGAGAAAAATTTCTTTCTTCTTTATGTATCTCACATTGTCTCAAGATGAATATGCTTTTCAAAATATATAGGCCCATTTTTATAGGCACTTTTTTTTTTTAAGAGACAAGGTCTTGCTCAGGCTGGAGTGCAGTGGCATGATCATAGCTCACGGCAAGCTCCAACTCCTGGGCTCAAGTGACCCTCCTGCTTCAGCCTCCTGAGTAGCTGGGGCTACAGGAGCATGCCACAGTGCTCAGTGAATATTTTTTTTTAATTTTTTTGTAGAGATAAGGGTCTCATTTTGTTGGCCAGGCTGGTCTGAAATTAAGCTGTGAGCCACCACACCCAGGCTATAGGCACTTCTGGTAACCCCTGTAGATACATGTTAGATTTTTACTGCAGATCCGTCTGCATGATATCTGGCACAGTGGGCAACACTTTAAAATCGTTGATCCCCAGCCTCTGTTAGGACATGGCCATACAATCTTATGTTCAAATGGTTGAAACATTCCAGAAAGCAATTGAATAATATGTAGTAAGGTCCGTAACAATGTGTATAGTCTTTTATTGAGTAATTCTATTAATACTTTAAGAAATCTCTTTTTAGGAAATGATAACATCTGAAGCAAGGATTTATGAACAAAGATTTCATTAAATGATCCTGTAATAGTGATACTGCAAAAGTGATATTGAAAGCAACTGAAATATCTATTAAATATATGCTATTATATGCTATGCAATTATATATACAGTTGACCCTTGAATGACATGGGAGTAAGGATACTGACCCCTCATACTGTGAAAATTCAAGTATAATTTGACCTCCCCAAAACTTAATTACTAGTAGCCTATTCATGACAAACGGTCTTACCAATAACATAAAGAGTCGATTAACACATATTGTGAATGTTATATGTGTTCTATACTACACAATAAAGTAAACTAGAGAAAAATGTTATTAAGAAAATTATAAGGAAGAGAAAATATATTTACTATTCAAGAAATTGACAAGTGGATTGTCATGAAGGTCTTCATCCTCTTTGTATCCAAGTCGAGTAGGCTGAGGAGAGGGAGGAAGATGAAGGATTTGTCTCACTGTCTCGAGAGGTGGCAAATGGATGGGGTGGAGGAGGTAGAAGGGGAGGCAGGCATGCTCCGTGTAAATTTACAGAAATACATTATAATTTCTATCTGACTTTTTGCTTTTTATTTCTCTACAGATACTTTATATGGCCCCCATCCTTTTCCACCCTTTGCTTTAGCTTCAGTGTCCATATCATAGAAGAATCCATGTCATAAAGGAAGACAAAAGGAGTCTTGAATAACGGGGACCCTTCTGCCATATTGTCTAGTGTCAATCTGTTTTCTGGCACTGCTTTTTCTCCATCTTCTTCCTCATCATCTAGCACTGGTTTAGAAGCACCCATCTCATCAGGTCATCTTCAGTTAACTCCTCTGGTGTGGCGTCCGATAGCTCTTGAATTTCTCTAAGGTCCATATCTTGAAACCTTTCACCCTCCTGTCTCCTTTTTTTGCCATGTCCATAATCTCTTTCATTATTTACTTGATTGGCTTTGTCATAAATCCTGTCAAGTTATGCACAATGTCTGGACATAGTTTTCTTCAGCAGAAATTTATCATTTCGGGTTTGATGGTTTTCATGGCTTTTTTCTGTGACAATGATGACATCTTCAATGCTGTCATTCTTCAGGACTTTCATGATGTTCTCTCTATCAAGGTTCTCTTCCACAGCATTGAGACTCCTTTCCAGAGAGTACCATGTGTAATTGGACTTAAAGGTCCTTATGACCCCCTGATCTAGAGGTTGAATTAGAGACATTGTGTTTGGGGGCAACTAGACTACTTTGATGCCTTTGGTTTTGAACTCCTCCCTTCCTGCCTTGAAACCTGATGCTTGCTTCTCTTCATTACTAATATATGTGCTTTTTTTTTTAAAGCACTTTTGTCTGCATTAAAAACCTGATATCCTTTCTCCTTAATATTTTCTTAATGGCATCTGGGAACTCACCTTTGTTTGCAGAAGCTGCTTTACTGTTATCTTGACATATTTTAAGCCACACCTCTTTTAAAATTATCAAACCATCCTTTGCTGGCATTAAACTCTCCATATTTGCCTCCTTTGCCTTCATTTTGCTTTAAGTTGTCATAAAAACAAGTTCACTTTTTAAAAATAATATTAGAGTCTATATGTATATATAATAGACTTTCTTTAGCAATCCTGTACCCACATAAAAGCTACATTTTCAATACAAAATAAAAAGGTATTTCACAAATAAATGCAAGGTTTCATGCCTGCTGGCATGGTTGCAGCAATGCCTTCACAAATTTTCTTTTTTTTTCTTTTCTTTTTTTACAATGATCCTTACACCGTATTCATTTATCTTGAAATGGGGGCAACCACAGCTGCAGACCTCAATCTATGATACATACATGATACATAGAAAGCAATTCAACATTTCTTGTAATGTCATGACTTTTCTCTGCTTTTCAGGAGTACTTCCAGCACCCCTAGTGGTACTTTGTGTAGGTCCCATGGTGTTATTCAAGGTTTATGGTATTGCATTAAACAAAAGGAAAAATATGCGAGAACTGAAAGAGATCACTTTTTACTGTGATATACGATTTACCAAAGAGACAAACTGCTCATAATCATATGATTAGTGTCACACTGCATTTTAAGTGGATACTGGTAACTTTTGAGTAATAGCCACAGAAGGTGGCTATAAAATAATTATTATACAATAGGACAGTAGGAACTACAGTTAATTTTATGCAATTATGAGATATACAGTTATGATATAATACTACATTTACATTTTTTTACTTTTCTCTTGACTTCAGGTGGTGCTATGTACAATGTGTGTTAAACTTTAACTTATTATATTAGACTTGTTTATATTTTATGGTAGTATATAATAAAGTAGACTAGTAACTGCATATATTTTATGCATTCATGACATACCTAATTTATTCTTCATTTTTTTCAGCATTTCTAGCCTATGCAATTGGTCTGTGGTTTTTTTTCAGATTGTCACCACAAATCTCCAAAAAATTCTCCAATATATTTATTGAAAAATATCTATATGTAAGTGGACTCATGTAGTTCAAATCCATGTTGTTCAAGGGTCAGTTGTCTTGTTTAATATTTTATAAGCATCAGGCCCATCTGACATAATGTCTAGAACAAATCCTGGTCTGAGGAAAACATTCTACAATCATTTAATATCCTGAGCCTCTGGGCTGGAATATCATTATTCATTTGTGTAACAGATTGAGCATTAACCAAGACCATAAACAACACCAGAAATGTTGGATTGGAACATTAACAGGGTCTGCATTGATGATAACATTTTGCTGGCCTAGGTGTGGTTATACAGAAATTCTTATGCATTTCATGGTACTAGAGATTGATAATTGTTTGACTGTTTTGATACATAGGATTAATTCTGAGAATAAAACCTAAAGGAGGAAAATGAAAACAAAGAGCAACAACAGAAAATATTACTTCAGAACATATATGATGTAACATTTATAATAGTCAAAGCTTATAAACATATTAAATAAGAACAACTTAACGTATCAAATTATAAGACGAATTAAGTAACTTGTGGCATGGAAATACAATGGTGTATCATGTAATCTTTATGATTACACAAAGATTTTTTTCGGAAAGCTACATAAAAATATGTGAACATGTTTATAATGTTAGTTGGAAAATACAGGATAAAAAGGAGAATATAACTACAACACATAAAAATTATTCTTCTGTACACTGAGACAATACGTTATTCAAAACACAGTTAACTGAGTGGTTGGTGTGGTGGGGTTGTAGATCTCTTTCCTTCTTTATCCTTCCTGCCTTCTACCCACCTCACCCAGTTTCTTTGCCAGTCACTCAAAATGAAAATATAATAACAGTAAAGATGTATAGTGTATCTTCAGAGGAAACTGAAGACAAATTAAAGGATATCAAGGTTTATCAATGCTTTATTAGACATACTCATAGAGAACATCTTGCATTACTGAGGAACACATGGAGGGAGAGTGTTTTCCTAAGAGGTGCTGAAGACTGAAAATATAAGAAGATTATTAAAATATTTGGAAAAATTTTTGAATGGAAGGTATACCAAAGATTGTTGAGCTCAGCTGGATGTTTAGAGAAAACACTGAGCTTTTGAATTTGATTTTTCACAGAAGGCCTCTCAACATCTTTTGCCCAAAATCCTCAGTCTTGAAAGTGGCAGTGTCCAGATTTTTAGAGTTTTAGGTTTCCATTAAGTTCTGTCTTGTGGACTTGAAGAGCTGTCATTTGAAAAGATGCGTGAGACCCTTTCTGTATGACTCCAAGGGGCTCCATCACCTCTCTAAAGAAGACTTTTTAATTAGTTTAAAACAGTCTGTGGCAGCGAGGATACCAATAAGAAACAGATGGAGAACTTAACTGTAAAGGTATGGTGGGCTGCAGGGGAACCACAGAATAGAATGTGCAAACCGGGGCTAATAAAAAAGAATGAGATGGGAGAAACAGTTAACCAGCACCCAGCGGCTTGAGAGGAGTAATGACTTTAATCAGGGATCCGCCTGGGACCCGAGGAAATAGGGAACCTGACTTCCCTCTTCCCATCTGTCAATATCCTGCCAGATGTTGGCTAAATCTGTTGGCCAAATCCAGCTGGAAGCAAGAATGCAGTCCATAGAGATTTTCCTGGAGAAAAGCTAAGGTGGTGAAGAATGGATCTAGGGAGACAGGCAGAAGATAGCCTGAACGCAATCCAAAAAAGAAATAGCAAACCTCATAAAACAGTATGTTTTCATCATTGGTGTTGGTGAAAAGAAGCCGAAGGATCATTTCTTTGGGAAAACTAAACAGAGCATACTGTTTGGACCAGATGGCTTAAAATTTTCCATTTAATTCTGCGACTTTGTAATTCTAAGGTACCTCGACTCATCCAGACACAAATAAATAACCGACGCAATTACAATTGCATATTATGGTCACCAACTTCAAGTGGGAAAATCGAGCTTTTTATCCCTTTTATAGAGCAATAACCTTTTCTAGCATCCACACTGATTATCTCTGGAAGACTTTTACAAAGCAATAAAACCAATGGTATATTTAATTGAAGAATGGGTGTTGATGATCAACAAGCACAACCTGAGATGAATATTTAATGAGAGCTCCTTTCATTTGTCACCCACCCAAAGACCAGGGTGTATGAGAAATACATTTTAATAAGAGCTCACATATATTAAGTGCTCTCCATGTGCCAGGCACTGAGCCATACACTTATATTAACTTATTTCATCCTGCCAAGAGCTCTTTGAACTATGCACTTTTGTTGCCGTCTCCTCCTCATCTGTGCAGGGAAGCAGCCGGGGAAATGCACTACTCAGATCTCTCGCTGTGGGAGGCTCACTTTACTTATGGCTCCAGCTGCTGAGCCCTGGACTCCATTACCAGGCTTGTTGAAACCACACTTCCTGCAGGTTGCCCCCAGCCTCAGTGACCTAGTACAGCAGGACACTCCACTCCCATTCCGGTTAGATGCAGGACTCCTCTAATGGGCAATATTGGCTCAGGGACACCCACAAGGCTGGCCAAACCTTTCTTGAAACTGTGCTGCAGTCAGAGATCCTTCCTACTCAAGACTTCTTTCCCTCTCTTCTTTCACAGCTGTCAGACCCCTATAGAAATCTGAAGACTTCTCTTCTGCTCCCTCCCTGGTATGGACCAAATTGCTTCCCTCCTTACCTGAAGCCATATTCATATGCTGAAGCCCTAACCCCTAAGACAATTACATGAAATAGGGTCTTTAGGAGGTAAGTAACGTTAAGTGAGGTCATGAGAGTTGGCCTTTAATCTAATGGGAACGTGGCCTTTTAAGGAAAAACATATTCATTATCTCTCTCTCTCTCTTTCTCTCTCTGTCTCTGTGTGTGTGTCTCTGTCCCCACCGTATGAGGACACAGTGAGAAGGTGGGTGTCTGCAAGCCAGGAAGAGAGCCCTCACCAGAAACTAAATTGGCTGGCACCTTGATTTTGAATTTCTCAGCCTCCAGAAGTGTGAAAAAATAAATTACTGTTGTTTAAGCCACCTGGTCTGTGGTATTTGGTGCAGCAGCTGAAGCTGACTAAAACACTCCTTCAATAAATGTCTTAGATGTCTAATATCATCTTGGCACTGGTTTTCAGTGGGCCCAAACTAATGCACGCACCGTCAGGAATTCCAACAGTTTTCCAGAGTTCACTGACCTTGACCTTGGAAGTGGTAAAGCTTAAGTGCAAATGCAGGCCTTTGGACTCAAGGGTCTCCATCTGCTTCCTCACTAAGCCACATTGCCTCCAGAGTTACCGAATAGCTTCACTTGCCTCGGAGCGCCTTCTATCCTCACTTAACCAAAGCATTTCTGCTTTTATCTTTTTTTCCTGGCTTGAAATTAGGTAGCTATTGTTTCTTCACTCCAACAAAACACCTCGGGTACTTCTCTTCATTCCTCATGACGACACGGGCCCCAGATGCCTCCTCACTCTCCCGGACAGGCAGGTTAGACAGATGAGAGTATAAATGGGTTCCTGCATTTATCAGCTGGGAGACCTCAAACACATGGACTATCATGAGCCTTTGTTTAATTATATGAAGAAGTGAGAATATCCATTCTAGACTCATGGGTCGCTCGGAGGACTGAGTTCACATTAAGGAACTGAGGACATCGGCTGGTCCCTAAAAGCACTTGTAAATAATATATTCCACCCCATTCGAGTGCATTTTTTGATTTATTTGAATGGGTTGCTCATAAAACTATTGCCCAGAAGTGAATGAAATATTCTCACTTCCAATGATAAATGTTTCTACTCCTTCCCTGTCTGCTTTGAGATTTGTGGTGGACAGACTTGGGAAACTCCATTCAGAAACTTTCCCCGGCTTTGACATTTTTGCTTATGTTCCTGCGGATCAAAAGAAAAGAGTCTGATTTCCTAGCTTGATTATCTTGTTCCCCAAATTTCTCATGAACTTGATCATTACATCCTGACTGGCCTGATTTACTGTCACAGCCTATGTCTGAAGCTGCTTTTTCCAACAGGGAAAGATGAATCAAGAAGGTCGTTATTTCTCACCACAATCTGATCTTCAATGAAGCACACTCTGTTTCTAACAGGTGTTTATTTGAACCTATCTTAGAAAGTTAAAAAAAAATTATTGTTGCTGTTTTTATCATCTTTAAAATTGAATATTAGAGGTAGGGCTCTATCCTTGGAACAGAATAACTTTTAGAGGGAAGTGGGTAAAAATTTGGTTCTGCTGCTAGTAAGCTGTGTCTCCTTAGACAACTTCCTTAATTTCTCTGCGTTTGATTTCTGCAGCCAGAAAACGAGAATGATTGTACATTTTTGGGGGGATTTCCCTTGAGGATTAAATGAAATGAACATAAAGCTGCATCTTGATGATATGCAGAAGTTCCTAAACAAAGGGTCAAGGGTGTGCCTGATATTTTAATTAAGTTGCTACCCACACCATCTCTTCTCTGTTCCAAATCGTAAGTCATCAGGGCTCTTCAGGATTTTAAAAATCTTCTAGTGTAGAATTTTCGCCATTTTATTCCCAAAGAAAACATAGGATGCCATGCTGAAAGCTGCAGTCCCACTTAGGATTAATATCATTAGTAGACACTATTATAGGTGTGGTTTTGGTTGCTTTATTGCTTTTGTTTTTGTTTAAAGAGTTTTAATTATTTCCATTGAATCTTGATTCTGTTGAGAAATCAAATTTTAGGCCACACGCATCATGCCTTTGACTGTGTTTATTTTCTTACCTGTCTGATCTTTGAATGACTCCTTTTAAATATACTGGAACACCTGTAAAGTCCCATTGAATTGTCTCTGTCTTGTGAAATGCATACAGCAGATACCTTTTCCTATTGCTGTAAGTTCTGAAAACAGCATACTATTAAGAACAATGAAACTTACTGAATTGTTTTCTTAAAAGTAGTTTTTTAAAAATATTTTTTGATTCCTAAAAATCCTTATTTTACTATTTTTCTCCAGCTCACTTCTTAATGTGTCTCTGGAAATGACAAACAATGATGTTGACAAGTACACGGATGCAATGCACCATAATTTCTTGATGATACTAAGCTTCTTGGGGTGGGGGGGCTCTGGTGACTCTCACAGTGAGATGGTCCCATGTCTGTGGAAGAAGGGCACTGTGCTGCCATTGTAACTGGTGGCTTTCCGGAATCATTTGTTTGTGCTAATGGCTTTTCTACATGTTGTAGTATTCTGTTTTATCCTTTCTTTCCACCTATGTCTCCCACTGAAAAACAAACTAAAAGGTAAATACAATCTTAATTTTAGGGCCCTGAGAAGAATCCATAAGCATCAGCTCCTGCCTGAGCCTTTCTGACATCCTCACTCCTGAATGGACCCCAGGAAATCATTTTTGGAGCAATACTTGTCCCCATATTTGAGCTGTTTCTGCTCAAGGCAGGAAAAACATCAGCTCCCTATTTAAGTGGGAATCCAACAGAGTGGTGATGGTCCTGGAATTCTGGCTCTACTCACTTGTTAGCCATTTGAACTTAAGCAAGTAACTTAGCTTTTACTCTACATTGTGTTTCCCCAAAATTTATATGATGAAATCTAATTTTAAATGTGGAACTAATGGGAGGTGGGGGCCTTTGGGAGGTGATTAGGTCATGAGGTAGGAGCTCTCATGACTGAGATCAGTGCCCTTATTAAAGAGGCCCCAGACAGCCTCCTCACCCCTTCCATCATATGAGGACACAGCAAGAAGACAACTGTCTATGAACTAGAAAGCAGGTCCTCATCAGACACCAAATCTGTGGGCACCTTGACCTTGGACTTCCTATCCTCAAGAACTGTGAGAAATAAATTTGTGTTGTTTAAGCCACTCGATATGGTATTTTGTTATAGCAGCCTGAATGGACTAAGACAACTTGTCTGTACCTCAGTTCCCTCATCTGCAAAATGAGAGTGATAATACCAGTTCCAGCGGCTTAACTTGAGGACTCTCTGGGGTATAACATGTAAAGTACCTGTCATATAATAAGCCCTTAATAAATATAGCCTATCATTATTATGATTTTTTCCCCTTTATCCAAATGGCTCCTGTTCTGAGTGAAAATGCATCTACTCTGCTCCAAGGCTGCTCCTATTCTCATATGAAGCATTACAACTGATGTCCTGTGTCACACTTCGTGGAGTCATGCTTATGTCTCACAACTTCTTAGTGACTTAAATTCATTTCATCTGCAGCCCATTTTTCCCATCTGTAAAAGGGATATCTAACAACATTAGGGGTGTTGTCAAGATTACATGAGCTAATTCACATTAAATGTTTAAATGCAACATTTGGACACTTATGCAAAACTGAGGACATATACTTAAAATTCTGAAACAACAGTATATTGGGTCTGCTCATTTAAGAATCCCATCTTCGTGTCCACCAGCTGATGTTAATTCTTTCACTTCTGTAACAAATGACTTACTAATTCATTCACTAACACCGTTTTGTGTTTTTATTTTTGCTTTTGCTTTTTATAGGCCATTGCTCTGAGAAGCTGGGCCCTCACTTTTCTTTTCAGAGGGTGGAGAGTGTTTTTTTTTTAAGCAAAAGCTATAGCAGGCATCACTACTTCTGTTCTTACTGTTTTCCACAGAACATCAAAATTCATCTAAGGACACTAAACACATTTAAATGTGGAAAAGTGAGACTCTTCTAAATAAATATTCATAAAGTGCAATTTACTAAATGAAAATCTGCACTAAGTGAATATTCATAAAATAGAACCTCATTGAACAGGTACGGCATTTAACCAAGTTATAAAATTCATTAACCAGTGAACACACTCATCCATTAACAAATTAATCATCTTTCCCTGCTTTAAAAATAAATTCATAACTGAATGGTTTATTATACTGATCTTTTCTCACTGGAAACTATTAATATAAGAACATCGAATGTGGAGGGAAGGAAGGTGATAGCTAATATGTATATTTTTTCTTTTTCTTTTCAAACTTCCCTAATGATATGCTTGAGCCTTCAGTGAAGATTCCTATATAAATTATGCAATAGAAAAAGTACATATTCTATTTTTGCTATTTTTTGTTTGCTTTTCACATTTCCTAAAAGTCAATGAATATATCTGATTTTCATATAGTGGTGGTAGGAATCATTATCCCATTTTACAGATAAGGACATGGAGGCTTAGAGAGATTTTACTGGCTTAAACAGAGATAGAAACCACAAGCAGATCTCAGAGCAGGGACTTGATCCAAGGGCTGTCTGATCCAGAAGTCTGTGTTTTCTTCCCTTACTCGCTGCCAGGCAGCAATATTAACCTTGGTAACAGCCATAACTATTGGATGTCAGCCAAACCGTAAAAACAAATTCCTCCTTCAGGTGTTTGCTAAGTTCACAGACTCGCTGCCCACACCTGCTACCTCCGATACCATTCTCAGCAATTTTACTGTCTTCATCTCACAAGCAAGGATATAGCCCTCAGCAAAGCACTAACATGAAAATGGTTTTATCACACTAGTATCTCTTTAAGTTAAAGTAGAGGGAAACCCAGAGGCCATTTTCCTTGGTATCAGCTAGAATCAATCAAGTTCATTTTCTTGAAGAAAAGCAATGCACTCATTTAAGGAAACAACAAAGGATTGTGGATCACAGGTATTCAGAGCTTGATGTGCCACATGTTCCCTCCCCTCACCCCCCCTCAAAGGCAGGGAGGCTGAAACTCTCTTTCTGATGATTTTTATTGGCCACTTTGAGTAGCTTGGAAAAAAGGAACAGTGTTTACAGACGAAATAACAACTTTTATGGGTTGAATTATGTCCCCCCAAAATTCATGCTTTGAAGTCCTAACACCCCATACCTCAAAATATGACCTTATTTAGAGATAGAATTTTTACAGAGTTCATCAGGGTAAAGTGAGGCCATCAGGGTGGGCTCTGATGCAGTACAGCTGGTGTCCTTATCAAAAGGGGACATTTGGACACAGAGACACAGATGGAGAAGAGACAATGTGCAGAGCTACAGGGAGGTCTGCAAGCCAGAGAGAGAGGCCTGGAACAGATCCTTCCCTCATAGCCCGCAGAAGGCAGCAGCGCTGTCATACCTTGATCTCAGAATTCTAGCCTCAAGGAACTGCCAGACAGTGCGTGTTTGTTGTTTAAGCCACTCAGCATGCGCTGCTTTGTTATGGTGGTCCCAGCAACACGTACAGCAAGGCTCACAGATCTTTCTACATCTGCCCTCACCTGCCCTGATCTAGACTCCTTCTCCACTCCCAGAACACCAGATTTATGGACTGCCA